>JASSUY010047187.1:0-22617 GCA_032466535.1 Forpus xanthops | reverse complement strand
GCCTTGGGTGGCATGGTTTAGTGGGAGGTGTCTCTGCCCATGGCAGGGGGGTTGGAACTAGATGATCTTAAGGTCCTCTCCAACCCGAACTATTCTGTGATTCTAATTTGACAAATATATAGAAAAATATATTTTTAAAGCATGCTTTAAGTAAAAATATTGCAACTTAGTCATACTTCTACTGCTACTACAAAAAAAAAAATAAATTATGCATCATTTCTGAAATACAGAAAAGTTCTAGTCAGAAAGTATAATCTCAGATATTTTGAAACACAAACAATGTCTGTCTAATTTAAAATAAGAAAGTGAATCCTATTTCTGAGTATCTTGCATACTGCCTGAAGACCCGCCACTTCAAGTCTTGGCTTCTAAAGAAATTTCAGATTTTGTAAGATACTCTTGAAAACTGTCAGACATACAAGAATTATGATGTGCCCTATATTCTACTCTCAGCCGGAAAACAAGTAGTTGACCCAAAACCAGGGAGAGTTGTGCAACTTTCTGCAGACCAAACACAGCTTCAAACTCTACACTGGTCACAGGTGTCATGGAGATCTCACAGATTCTCAAGCAATAAAAAAAAAAAAAGACCTACAAAATTAAAGACCAGTTTTTCTATGCATAAACTAAGCTACAACAGCTGTAAAAGTTTATTTGAGCGTAACAAAGACCAGACAAGAGAACATATTAGGAAGAGAGAAAAAATGCTCTGTTAAGAATACTACGAAACTTAGAACACGCTTTTACAGTTATTTTGCCAATATAAATTTTGCTTTCAGAGTTTTCAAGAACTTTGGCACCATAGTCAAAGATCTAACTGGTAAGAGTGATAAAAAAGTGAGAAGCTACACAAACAGAACATAAGCAAACAGATGGCCAACATCTATTCTTCATAAAAAGAGTGGCAAAGCTTGAGCTAAAAACCTGTCTACAAAATGTAGTTAGGACTTACATTAACTCCAGAGACAGGGCATAAAACAGGATTCTTATTAATCAGGAAGGCTACATATTGAACTTGTGCATCCTTTCACTCTTCTGCATAAGATAAATTTCAATACAATAACAACTCAAAGGTTACAAGCTTTATGAAAGTATAGGACTTGAGAAAGATGGGAGGGAGTATGAAAACTTTGGTAGGTTTAGGAAACAAAGTAAGGAGACAAAGATTGCAATTCCTAAACAATAAAATAAAAATATCTGATGTTTCCTTTGATAGAAACTTTTGCATGAGATTAGGCAAACCATTCAGTAACTTGTTCTGCAATAAAAAAAACCCAGCTCTTCTGGCTTTTTTAGACTGCTCTTTAGAAAGCAGCTGTATCCCAACAGCCAAAGCTAATCTTATATCCCAAAGTAAAATTGTTTTCTAGCTGTTATAGTCTAATTACACTCATAGCTTAAGAAAAAAAAAAAATACAAAGTATCGTTAGATTTAAAAAGTGGAGTTACTCTAGGCTTACTATCCATAATTTAATACTAACACCAAAGCCTGTTGAAAGATCGTGTTACCACACAAAAGAAGAAACTGAATCAATTATCTGCAATAGCCAGAATTACACCAGATATGCGAACTATCTTAATACCTGTGCTCCCCTAGGATGGGGGTAATAATATCACTTATATTGATACTACTGCATCCTCCAAATATTGTCCTTCTCTAGCTGGAACAATGACAAGTATCTTTGGCTGAAAATGCCTTCCTAGGAGGAAAAACAACAGCAGCTATTTTCTTCCAATGCTCTAATTATTTAATGTAACCATTGAATCCATACTATCCAAACTGATAACATGAATCCACCACACTGTTCTTAATTATGACTTGGATGTCATCCGTATTTTGCTCCATTCTTCATGATACCATGTGCACTAAGCTGTTTTCACAGTACTCTAGTTTTACGATTATTTAAATACAACTCAGAATTATATGGCACTGGGTTTTTTTCTGCCTAGCTACAATATGAATTATAAGCTTAAAGTAAAAGTTACAAAAGTTTGCTAACCCCAAACTGCACACACAAATGGAATAGTATATCAGCACAAGGTACATGCAATTGCAATTACTTCCATCTGTCAACACAGGTAGAAGTCTAATGTTTAATCTCAAGAAGCTTTTTACAGTGTTACCATGCACATACAGATTGTAAAGGCTTTTTTTTTAAGTTAAAAGAAAATGTTAGCATCCAAGACACTAAGGTGGTGAGAAACATCAAACTCAAAGCCAGGCCATTCTGACAAAATACAGGCAGAATCCTTGCAACCAGGAACTTAAAATTTCAATCAATCAGGACAAGCTGCTTCTTAAAAAATAAATTAAAAAAAAAGTAAGCAGAAGTTCTTAAGTTCCCTACATAGCAAGGCAGTTAAAACTGAACCTACATGCTTGACATTGGAGACATACAACAAGAGACAAAAAAAAGTAGCACAGATTAATTTACCATCTTAAAAATCACACTTATTATCTTTCTATATTTACTATCTTAATTGTAAGAGCTCCCCGCGTAAGATGGAAAACAGGTAAATACAAACTAGTATCTAGTTGCTTAACCAATTACCAGTCTAAATTCTAGAGCTAGTTACCTTAAGTGCTTAAAACCTATTGCAAATAGAACATTAAAAATAAGGGAGACTTGCAAGTTGTGACTACTACTTTGTTAGTCATATAAACCATCTGTTGTTAATATGAGAAAAGACAACTACCTGCTATTACTGAACTCCTTTCTGTTACTATAGTAAAAACAGCTATGAAATTTCTACTTAATACATAACGCATCAGAGTGATGTTTTATCTTAAAGGAAAAAAAGTTTCAGGTGATGGAAATGGAACATGACTTCAGTAGGAAGAGAACAAGATACTGGTGTAAAGCTAAAGCCAACCTGCTTCCTCATCCTCCTCATCCTCTTCCTCATCATCTGAACTTGATGACAAGGGAGCTGGTGCAGAGCTAGCTTGATTATTAACATATCCACCATACTGCATGCCTGTGAAGTGGAAAGCACAAACATAAGAATCAGACAGACAAGGAAGATGAGAAATTAAAGTCACAAATCACTGCATTAAAAGCAAGAGAAATTAGCCATTCTAGAGAAAATCCCAACATGCAAAAAGTTAAATCTACAACCCTAGACTATAGAGCTATAGTTCATATATGAACTATATAAGCAGTACAACAGAAGCAGTTTTTAGTGGGCTAATTTAGCAATGTATTAGTACCAGAGGTTAGCAGGAAGCTTCATATATGTGTGTGTGTGTATGTGCATGGGTATCAGGAAGTTAACACACAGAGACTTTTCATATATGTATTTAATATCAGTTTGTCCACTAGAATACTTTCAGAAGTTAATATCTAGAAGTAAATTAACTCCTTCCTAGAGAAGTTTTTATTGTCCTACAAAAACATTAATATTGAACTTTTGCTTGGCACATCTATCCCTTATAAGACAAGAGTAAGTCATGCTGGAATTCTGAAGTGTCAAAAATTAATGAAATATACTGCTGTTGCAATATGTGAAAGTACAAACATGTACCTCCGCAACAGAGTCAGTAAAATTTAAGATGGGTAAATATGAAAACTTCGTTAGTCTTATTTTTAAATTAATTCCTAAATTCAGGCTCATAGACCCATATTTAAGCACTTAAATATATTATTCACTTTTAAGATCTGGTGACAATGCAACAATCGTTAACACTGTTACCTCCAAATAATAATCTATAAGGTTTTTTGTAATCATTTGGAGTTTGGTGTTTGCTTGGCTGGGTTTGTTTTTTCTTGGTCTGGTTTATATATATTTTTTTTTCTAATTTTGTGTGTGGGGTTGTTTTGTTTTGTGGCTTCATTTGGTTTTGTTTGTTTGAATAATATCTACCTGAACATGTGAACAATACAAAAAAGCAACACATACATATAGTATTTTAAAACAGAGTAAAGCATGCAGCAATGGCTTAGAATTAATTTTCTACGTTACTCATTATTGATGCAATTTCAGCGCCTCCAAGAAATCTTAAGTTTTCCTTGTCATGGGGTAGGGTTAGCAAGGATTTTAAATGGTCTGCAGCCATATTTAAATACATGCAAATGACTGTTGCTTCTCTTAGCAATCCAGTGGATTGCTATAACAGGAAAATATTCTAATTCTTCAAAGTTCTGAATTCTTCAGACTCTGAAACCATCCCAGTAATAATCTCCATCCACAACTTGAATCAACTATATCAACTTGTATTATACTTAAAATACCGGCTAAAAATGCTGTCAGTTTAATGGATTTTTAAAAAGATTTAGCAAATGGACCCAAGAGGACCACTTCAATTTCACTTCTGAGAAAACAACAGAATGTAGGTGAAGAATACATATTCAAACAATGTAAAAAAAAAAAAAAAAAGGAAAAAGGAGCAAAACTGTATCACAATATTCTTGAGAAGCTGAAATATCACAGAAGTTAGTGAGACTGACATGATTACGTTTACTCTAGTGCATTAACATCCATCTGATTCCAATCAACTTTCTCCACAATATAAATAGCCACAATGACAAAAAAAAAAAAAAAGAAAAAAAAGAAAGAATCAAGCCAAGTGTGACCTAGAAGGTACAAGGCTTCAGTTTCTTTATATTGCTAAAATACAGGACTAACTCAAGTGATTCATAGTCCCATCCTTTATGAAGGCTACTGGATGCAGTTGGTAAAGAAGTTTTAAAAAACCTCCAAACTCAATATTCTCTGCACAAAACCAGACTACAGCCAAGACTACTATGTCTTTTCTCAGGCTTGGGAGAGTTACTGAGGGAAAAAGACAAAACAACTGCATTATTGTGAAGGAAAACAAAACAACTTAAAATGATTAACATGCAAGTAAAAGGGGAAAAAAAAAAGTTGGGATGGTAAAAAAAAAAAAAACAAACAAAAAAAACATTTTAACACAGAAAGCCAAAGTAAAAGAAGATGGCCACAGTGAGAGAGTGCAAAGACAGACCCCTACGAAATACCCTGTACACAAACCAGAGAAGAAATTAAAATCTATCTGCAAATGGCATGGCAACACCGAGCATGGGCAGATGAGACAAGACTGAATTAGTTATCTTACTAATATTACTTTGGAGTCTTTAAAATGTTTTTGGAAGAAAAAAAACCCAAAACAACCAATCCAACTTCTGCTAGAAGTCCCACTTTTCCAGTCACTGGTCATACACACAAGAGATGCACGTGTCCAGAAAGAATACAGGAGATTAAAAAATATACTGGTAACACAGAAGTTTGGGAATCATGGACTATGTCACTATGAATCCTCTGGCTGGTTTGACTCGTAACATCCTTATGAGTTTGCACAGATTAGTTATTTTCATTGCCAGCAGTACTACAAATTTCTGGCTTTAGGATATTCCCGCGCTGTGCTAGCACAACTGCCCAGCCACAAGAACAACCTGAGAACTGATCTGACTGAAAAATAACTTAGTTTAAAAGTCATTCTCAGCTGGAGACACACCCCATTCTGGTTCACTGCCAACCAATGCCATCAGTAGGCAATCATGGTGGAAAAAGCAACTGAAGGCCAGAAATGGGTGGCTGAAGACAGCAGTTCCAAGTGTCACCATGTGCCTAACCATGATTTTTGTTATGACAACTCACTTCTGCTTAGTATCTTATATAGTTACTAATAATGTGAAAATCTCACACCCTTAGAAGTGCAAAAGCTTACTCTGAAATCATTATTTGAGTGAAATACTTCACAGGTCTGGCTTAAAATGTAACCACGGATTTAAATTGTCACAGATTTCTTGCACTGGAAACTTACAGATACAGCTACCGATGTACCCGCAATATAATAACAACACTTTCTCATACCGTATTTTGTAGACCCTAGAAATATAGGTGGAAAGACACAAACTGGGCTAACAACTCATTTACCTATGAAATAAACTATTTAAGTATGTTTCATACCATGAAAGACTTTCAAAACATACATTTTATGTACCTTAAATTTCATAATGGAGCCCAACTGAAAATTAAATAAGCATATAAAAAAATAAACTATATTCTGAAGATCTTTAACTGGCTCTCTACCCACAACACACATATATTCAATGAATTTACCATGGTATTAAGATCTTTAATATTACAAACTGTAATCCTTACAAAACAAATCCTACTCCATTCATAAACATTTAAACTCCTGACAACTTATCTTCATACTCTTCACACAGGTGTACAGCTAGTTTTAAAGTGCGTTTATACACATAGTGTATTATTATTCACTTATATGGATGCATTTGAATTCAGTGCATTTGGTAGTGACCGCGGTGATTTTTATTTAATGTATTAAGTATTCTCAAATTATACAGGAATCACTGAAGAACATACGTATTGCACATCAAGGCAAGCATAGTTAAACAGCTAAAATAACCATGTTTCTAATGAGAAAAAGTATGTGATTTCTTTGGAAGATGAACCTAGTTTTTACAAGCAAGCACATCTACACTACAAATTCTACCTCATACCAAAATTAACTATGAAACTGTATAAGAGCCAAGCACGGTTTCAAAAACTGGTTTATCATTTTCCTTTAAATGTCATATAGAACTTCTTAGCAATGAAGAATTATCTTTCTGCCTGTAAGATATACAGAACTGATTCACAGACAAGCTGTTTTTTCACATTCTCCAATCTACCAGGAAAAAAAGGAAATTGAGGAAAAGAGGAAATTTAAATGCTTACGTCAGAGGATTTTGAATTTTAAGAATAAAAAACCATATTGTGACAGACGCACACACCACGCTTTTGAGAGTTATTTTTGAACACTAAATGTATCCAGTTGTTCATGACAAAATTAATGCCTACTTCCTCACACACCAAATAAGAATTTAAAATCCTGAAATAACTGTGAGAAAACAGCCTCCCCACCCCCTAAAAACCCAACCAAACAAACCAGCATAGTATATTAGATGCAGAATATTAAATACAGAAAAGTGTAACAGTCAAGAGACAAGTAAAACCATAAGGGCAGAATTCACACGGCTGAAGACTCAACTTATTCTTTTGTTACTTTTAAAATTTTCCTCAAGAAGTTAAATTAGCAAGCAGCTTCTTAGAAGAATGAGGGAATTAAAAGAAAAGGTTTTGATGAAGAGACATGTAAGACCAACAAGACAAACAAGCTAAAGGAGACATACGGCCAAATGAAATCAAACAGAAAAGCTAAGAGAAACTAGAACCAAGGTGGTATACAAGAACACTAAGGGAGCATGAAAAGATGAGAAAGGTGTACTCCAGTCACACAAGCACAGAAAAGCAGCAGTAAAGGTTCCAAAGTGTGCATGTGGAACAGGGCAGAAATCCGTACTGTAACTTCCCATTCCCTTTTAAGTACCTTCCTGAAGGCCTGGCTCTGGTGACTGTGTAACAGAGGGTGAAGACTGTGGCTTGGAAGAAAGGCTTGGAGCAGGTGTCCTTAGTGGTGAGATCACAGGAGAGGATGCAGATGTTCCAGCCCCAGGCTTGGTGAACAGAATGCTCTGGCTCACAGAATGCACAGGCTGTGAAGAATCAACACCACCTGAAGACAACAGCAGAAAGCAGGACTGCTTTGTATTTGCACAATTACACAATAAAAGCAATCACATTCGATTTCACAGTAACTACAAAAAATAATACAGTACTTCAAACAAGGTTATACAAAAAAGTTGTTTTTTTTTTTTAATTAAACATAATGTTAAAAATCCATTAAAATGAACAAACTGCTCCAACAGCTAACTGCAAAAAAGGAAAGCATGATAGAGTAAGATCAAGATTAAGCAAAAGGTAAACTGATCCATTTTTATCAAACCTCACAACTCCATGTCCTCACAGGTTCCTCTTACCTACTATCTACCTATCTTAACTCCTGTCTACCTCCCACAGATAGAAAACCTGAAAGTCAGCCGTGTAGTAGACCAACATTCTGCCTTCCTCACAGGGCTGGTACTTTGTGATTTTGATACTCAATTATGAGACCTATATTCCAAGCAGTCTGTTTCAATCAACCTTGAGTATTCCAAAAAACTTCTGATGTGTTTCAAACATCTGGAAGAGATATAATCTGCTTAAAAGAAGTCAAGATTAGTGCTTTGAGATATCTGACACAGTTCAGTTGAAATTCCTATCAGATAAGGATAACATAACTTCAATTAAGGTAGCTTTTAATAGGGTCACTCCTTGTTTATGAACTAAAAAAGTTCATCATATTGATTCTTTCCAAAATCCTGAGAGACAAGCTGTTAGAAATAATAGTGAGGAAATTTAACCAATACTACTTAGTAAAAAGAAATTAAGCAAGAAAAAAATTCACTGTTTGTACTCATTTAAGTTACAGAATTCACTGGACGATGCACCTGTAATATTAACTTTGCTTCCTTTGCATACACAGCAGCATAGTTCATATACTCTCAGACTTTTCCTTAAGTAATGGAGTCGATATCTGGAAGGACTTTAGCTGAGTCTTTTAGAAGGAGCAAAAAGAAGAGGCTGCTAAAAATTATTCCTCTGCTTTTCTAATTCACTGCCAAAAGTAACAGCATGTATTTTCACCACCTTAATGGAACTTTCATTTATTATGCAGTTTTCAAATATAATGTGGAGTATACAGACAGCTTTTTCCACAAGTGTTATCAAAATCCAAATTAAAATATGTATTTCTTCGAAGTTCATGGACACAACATTTTCTATTGAAATCTTGCTATAACCTCTGCTTCTACACATTATGTCTTGTGGACTTCCCATGAAAGCTTCAGCACCTGTCAGCAGAGATATTCTTGTCAGGTTAGCAACACAGCTCCCTCAAGCAAGATACGCAAGAACACAAGAGAAGTTCTTTGCGACATTACTGTGGTTACTCAGGTTTTGTAGCAGATAAAGCTGCTTATGGGGTTATGGTATTTTCCATACTTTAAGTCAATACAGTGACGCTGGCAGCATCAAGCACTGCTGTAAAGCATGCCAAATGCTGTAACGTCGGTGTCACATATTCAAAACCAAAACCAATTTACACCCAGACTAACCGAAAATGTACTTCCTGCCAAGTACTAGCACCTATTCTCAAGAGTTATCCAAGATATCCTTCAAAAAAATTTAACTTTTGCTTTGTACAAAAATCCAGCCTCCAAAATTATACATTTATTTGGTGGCTCTGGAAAGCTCTAGAAAGCCATAAATAACCAAGACCAAAGGAAACACTTCAACAAAGTTAATCTTAAAAAGGAACACATTGTTAGTAGCTATCATCACATGAGACAAATGTATGATCATGGTAATTATGCTATCAGTTTCTTCCTTTTCCTCTGGCAAGTAGATAGCTTGAACTCTGTCATGTAAGTACTAATTAATTTAGGATGGCGTATTTTAGCTCAAGACAAAAGCTATACTCTAAACTAGTGTTTAGTCCAAGTTTCTCATCAGCTTATCCAGCCCAATCAGGCCATACAACATTCCCATCAACAGATGCCATGAGAAGCCAAGAGCTTTGACAGGCTACAATAAACATAAAACCCAAACAGAAAATACTGTGTCTGTGAGATTTTCACCTTACATTCCTCTCATCTTTAAGGGGCACTGAAGTCTTCCCTTGTGCCATTCAACCATGAGCATCTTGTACAAAAATGACCAAGTATACCACCTGGTTACAAAAGCCATACACAAATAAAGCTCTACAGCTAGAAGGCATGTTACAGAAAGAATCTGCAAAGTTGTGCAAATTATCAGTGTAATTTACCTTTTTCTCTACACACTATCACTCAAAACTTTTTACTTAATTTCCAACTTGAGACCTACAGGTAGTAGTTAAAAAGCATAGCACCACAGTATCTTCTGAAGTTTTCAGAAGAGATATAAGAACTATTCTTTTTAAGCTGCTATAGCCCTCTTCTCCTTCCTCCCCTCCCCCCCCCATAACACACAATTTCTACCTTAATGTTTACTTCCTCCCTGCACTTAGGAAGTCAGGATGCTGTTGACAACCAAACATTCTGTATCTCGGCTACAGACCTTCCTCTTTTTCCAACAACACCTATATAAGCAGATTTGCAGGATTATAACCTACATTCTTATGGAACTGGGGCAGCAAGGACTTTAAATCCTGATCTGACATACAGAGAAGTATGTGAATGAGATCAAGAAATTAGCGTCTCCTGCTCAAGCAGACCGCCTATGATTAGAGGACAGTGGAGTAGGAAGCAAAGAAACCCCAACCTATACCGACAGAAGGAATTCTCTATCTCTCCCTTCTCAGGGAAGAGTCCACTAAAATTTAGGCATCCTGGTTGACACCCACATTATCTGGAAAGTATCAAGAAAAATCAGAGTGCACCAACTTAAGTTGAAATAAGCTGAAAAAAAACCCCAATGAAACCCCACTAAGGAAAGCTACTGAGCTAGAAAGATGAAAAGCCTAAATAATACAAAGTGCGTTATTTACACAGCACAACACCATTTCTGGACCTATCTATACCAACACTGTTTTGCTGAAAACCAGAATTTAAGACTGGAAGAGGGTGTTTTTGCTAGATGAAATTAGTTGAAACCAGGAAGCAGAAATATATTTCTATTCTACTTTATTTATATTCCCTAAAGCAAATAAAATTATCCTCACTAGCTACTATTTATCAAAACAAGTCAACCTCCAGCAAAAGAGTCCCCTTAAAATAAATTTCTTAAGAAATCTCAGCAAGCTTCACTGAAAATATCTCAGTGATTTTAGATAGTGCCTACTGAAGTTTTTGAAAAAGATTTTCATTGCAGTTCTATGCCCTTAATACATGACATACAGCAGCTCAGGGCTTTGATCTTAATAATTTTAGCATTCTGGGGCTTTTTAAGCCCCTACACAAATTGTTTTCTTTAAAAATGCAATTTTAAGTGCAAGGCTTAGAGCTTCTCTGATTCAAGTAGAAAACAATTCAGAAATCACCAAACTTTTGAAAAGTTCATGTCAGTCTAAATTTCTTAAGTCCTGATTAAACACAGATTTTATTAAAAACATGACATTCTTCTATAGAAAGAACACTTAATTTTCATCACAGAGAGCTTTCAGTGTTCATTGACTGCACAAAATTGCTTGAAAAACACATTAAGACAGTAGTATCCTGAACAACAGTATTTGTAAGATTTATTTATAATTTGAGGGTTGCAAGGGGTCTTCTTTCACAGCACAGCAGCAATAGCAGGAAACTCGTATTGGCACTCTGACTAACAGTAGTACACTGTATCAAAATTTCTTCACATGGAACACTCACAGAAAGCACTCTTAAGAATTTCAGTAAATTTTCTTTTTTTCCTCAAGGACTTTTGCTAAAAACTATGTACAGAAAAGACTGAAACAGTTTTTCATCATTTTCTTCCTGGAGAACAGTAGGGAGGATTAAATATGCAGAAAAATTACTTCTTATAAAGCACTCCTCATTACTTTAAGTTCCTTGTGTGTTGGACTCAGACACTTTCCAAGGACATACAAGAGCAGGAAAACAATTTTCAAGATCCAACCCCTTTTCTGAAAGGCTGCAAACAATTAGAATACTAGGTAGGAAATTACTCCACCTGAGAACAAGACAACTGCACTGGAAATTTAAAAAGCGTATTAGTGTTGCAAGAAGTAAATAAATTATACCAGGACAGAACTATTACTATTTTAAAAAAATATATTCATATTATTAATAATTATTATAAGCCACATATTTTAGCAATTCTATTTTTAACATATTCTAGCCAAAGGCTAAAAAAAAAAAAAAATCAAATATTATTGGATGCAGTCTGTTTTGCCCCAGACTTCAAAAATGTTGCCTTCAGAATTTAGTAATAAAACAGCCCGGCTCTTCCTTCAGCCTGCTACTGGCTGCTACCTTTATTTGCTCCTTCCCAGTCAGTAAATACAGAATCATTTGTGTGCTGGATTCAGAGGGAAGAGAAAAAAGTTATTCTCCAGATAAATCAGTTCCACAATCCACTCCAAAGCACAGTGTATGCTTATCTTAGCAGCTTTGCAAGCTCAGAAAGAGTTAAATGTGGTTTAAGTAATCATGCCTGCTGTTTGGCAAACAAACTAGGTACTGCAACATTACTCAAGAGTAACAGAAACGGTGGATCAGCATTTATTTGTGTAATTGCAAAGTGTGTACCTATTATGCACCACTACCACAGCCAGTTCAATTATCAGCTCTTTGAAATTCAAGCATACTATTACTGTTTTCTTATGGCCATGTATTAACTCAGTCATTTCCTTAAGAAGGCCACTCACTGAATTCAGAAATAAGACTATCCATTGCTCATATTGCTCTTCAGTCTGGTCAGCTTCACTTTTTACCTTTAAAACAGCTGTTTTTTATAAAAAAAAATACTGTTATGAACGTATCATTGATTTCAGTATAGCTCCAAGGGAAATAAAATCAACAGGTATTCAAATAAAAACTTTCTGGTTTCATTTTTATAGGACTACTGCAAATCTGTCTGTTCTGGAATGATACCTGCATTCTGTCCAGTCCAGCCGTAGATTCTGCACTCAGAAATAATTTTTTTGGTCAGTTTTACACCTTTGGTCCTTGAAAGAATTCATTTTTACTCTCAACTGTGAAATGCCACTAACTTCAGAAGCTTTTCAAAAAGCTCCCTATTTTAATTTTTTAGACAGTATTTTGATTCATTTTTTTGAAATATTACAGAAAATTGCACAAAGCACCTCAGAGACAGAATTCTAATCTACTAATATTCAAAGTACTCAAACTGAGCTGAATGATGCCTCTCTACAATCCTGGCCTTGGAGTGGAAAAAAGCAGTATTGAAAATAAATGCACCATTGGTACAGTTTGGAGAAACTTGATTTAAGCTTAGCTAGACTTCCCAGTCAAACCTTTATTATCATAAAAAATCAAAACTACGTTCTTCATAAGTCCTTGTTCTTAGAAAACCTCAGCTACAAGGACCCCTATAACAATTCCAATATTAAACTATAATCTGAAATATCAGGCATAAAAAAGGAAACCTTCTACAGTTCTCTAATCTCTCTCAGCAGAAAAAGAAAACTAGTTTTGTACAACTTTCAACTGCATGGTCAAAAAATTACCAGTTGAGAAAGCAAATCAGAATTTTCCTGCACATACTATTGATCTCTCAGAGAGAGAGAGAGCAAGATGCTTCAGGCACTCCCACGCTTACCTTTTCCATTCTTCCTACAATCTACTCTATGAACTTGTATCAGTTTTCCCGTGAAGCAGAAGCTGCAGCTACTACCAAGGCCTGAGTGTACTTGTCCTCAATTTGCCCTTCATAACTACATCCATACTAAAAACATCACGCAGTTGTTTACAAAAAATCAACTAAAGCTACCAAAATTACTCATTCAAATGCTTATAAAAACTATTAAAACAAGCAAACAAACAATTGCTTCCAAACCCATGCAGGCTTCCACTTTTTCTGAACTTTCTGAAGAGCATATGCATGCTCCCTTAGGTAAAAATAAAAGAATCAACTTAGATCATGACTTCAAAAAATTCTCTACCCAGAAAAGGAAAGAAGTATCTTTGTAGCTAATATACATGTTTCAGAAATCACACATTCCTTCAAAAGTACATGAAAGCAATTCCCTTCCAAGGCCACTCACATGAAGAAAAAAAAAAAAAAAGGCCAATAAACTACAACTATCCCCAAAACAGTGTCTTTTCCTGTATATCCCTATAGAAAGATGTGACACAATTAGCTGCTATTGTGAGGACTGTGGTAATCAAACTAAAACAATTTTCAAGAATTAATAAGGACAGAATTCAAAATTATGACACTGAATTTCATGTAGCAAACAATCACAAACCAATAAAAGAATGATTTCTGATGTTACCCTGATAGGTCTGGAAGTTCACCACCCTTCAAATAACAGCATACCTGTATTTATTTGGTTGTTTACTTTAGAAACTGATCCAGTGAGATTCCTGCAGAGGTTGTCTTGAACGGACTTAGCAGATGAAGTAGCTGATAATGTTGAATTATATCCCACAGGAACATGCTGTTGAAGGGAACGAGGTACTGATGTAATCTGGCTAGAAAACGTATTTGTCTCTTTGAATTGTCCAGGAGTAGGTAGGGTCTGAGAGGTAAATGCCTGCCCATACACACTGCCAGCAGCCATAGGATAGGACACATTAGGATACATGGCACTAGTAGCCACGGGCATGGTGTAGTGATCAGAATTGAGGGGAAATCCCTGAGATGTAACTGAAGAGCTGACAGAAGTGCTGTAGTGACTACCAAATGCTGCATATGACTGCTGAGCACTTGTATGCAAGTAGGATGCAGATGATATTGCTCCTTGAATAGGTCCTTCAGCTGACCCCACTGTCTGGGGAGGAATATTGTTGTACAACTGCTGCGATTCCTGTGTATTCAACACATTGGTACCCACAGAAGGTGTCACAACATTTTGTGCTGGTGCTGAATAGTAAGTAGGGTAGTAATTTGCTCTATACTGGTTATCCAAATGTGAAGCAGCAGCTTTATTGGGCACTTGGGAATAGTGTCCTGAAGGCGCACTATAGTTCGGAGGATGTGAGTCATATCCAGGGGGGGGCTGCATGTGACTCTGCACAGGACCTGAAACAAAGAGAAAATGTCACATATATTAAAGGTGCATCTGCTAGTAATGCCAATGGACTCTGTACTTTAAATAATAGTAAGTTTCTTCTTGGTTTCCATCACTAGTTTTGATGCCAATTTCCATCAGCAGAAGGAGAACAAAACAAGTATAATGCACACAAAATACAATATTTGAAGTAATCTGCAAACAAACAAGTAAAAAAAATGGATCCCCTCCATTATCGAATGATGTTTCCATGCCAAGACTGTATGCCTCATGTTTGTACTTTAAGTATTTTACTGTTTTTAGGAGGTTAATACTTAAATAGTGAGCAACAGTAAGCACCAAACTGATGTTCTAAGTGCCTGAATACAACAGTATGCCTTAAAAAACCTGACTGAATATGGAAAACAGAGCTGAAGTCTCTTCTTTACATACCCTCAGTATGGTGATGAAGATATAGTGCTGCAGGGCACTTCAATTTGTCTTCTGTTCTTTCATACAATGATTTTATGAAAACTGACATTTTTATGAAACTACAGAGTATCTGATAAGACTCTTCATTTCTCTTTACTGCCCAATACTTACACCAGGTATAAGAGATGTGATTTTGCTGTCACTGCAACATTAGAGATTACTTACATACTAGTCCAGTAATGGTCAAAGAAGTACTTGATTGCTAGAAATGCAGTATTAACTATGTCCAAACTGGTTTTCTTTTCAATGCCAACAGATCAATAGTAAATCTGAAGGCTTTTCCTCAAGTTGTTTTCCTGAAACCTGCTTTTCTCTTTTTATTTTCTAGTGAACCATAAACACATTTCCCTGGATAACTTCCATTCTTAAAATCGCCATACCCTCCTGGCTCATGTCATGCTGAATAACTACAAGCGTCATCTGCCACCCTTAGTAACTAGAAACACAAGCACAGCACTGGGCCATTCACAAGTTAAACAGCAACTGTGATAATAATGAATTGTTTATTTCCCCCTTATGTTAACAAAGACTACAAAATATAACTTTTACTTCTCTTAAAATTCTGAAAAGTCACTGTTCTCCAAGTAACATGATCACCCTGTAATGCAATTTTAGGAATGAATTCGTTAATGGAATCCTATTACCAAGGAATGTAATGTCCAAAATAGCTTTCTGATAAAATTAAAAAAAAATACCTTTTCATACCTGACAACTCAGAATGTTGAATAGAAGAGAAAAAAAGTTAAGAAATGAACAACGGTAACCTGGACTTCAGTGTCAAAAGACAGAAAGGCACTTTGAGAGAAAGCATAAGGAGCTTAAAAAAAAAAAAAAAAATTACACCCTAAGTTTTGAGGAGTATGTAACTAGCTTCTGGTTTACCCTGCCCTTGAAAAAGCAGGAGCTGCTTCACAGAGCTCTGTACTTTATCATTCTTTAAAGAAAAATGATTTCGAGTTAGCAAGTCATTAACAGCTATGTGAACTCTGGCAGACTTTGGTTTTTTTTGAGTCTGAAAAAGCAAACTCAAAAATACACCAATAACTTCTGCCTGTCAAGGTTTATTGCTTTAAGCAGTTCTGCCTCTTAAGATGACAAGGACAGATGTTTTCTCTGAAAAGTCTGTGCATTAATTCTACTAAAACATGCAGAATAAACTAACTCAGCAGGCATAATTCAGAAATTGGTTTAGGAGCACCTGACTTCTAAATATAATGTTGCATATCAAATCACCTGCTGTAAAGTCCTGCAGTATCTAGCTTTAGTTTAAAAACAGACATCATAAATAAAGGCAGAATAAATTACCAATTCAAGATATCAGTCTCTCTACATTATATGTTTAAGCCATCTTTATTTCTATTTTTAAGTAGAAACATCTATAAGGGTTAAGCTTCATATGAGCACACAAGTATAAATCCCATAAAGATCTCATTAGGAGATATACCTACTATTTGAAATTTTTTTTTTACCTTAAACTTCTGATCCTTTAAAATCAAGTTTTACAATTACAGATGAAATATGTTTCCCATTATCTGAAGTGAGGTTTTGTCCATTTAATTATAAAAATTATAAAGAAATTAATTTTTGTACTGAAATTAGTAGTTGAAGCTAGTAATGATGACGAGATAATTG
This sequence comes from Forpus xanthops, assembly GCA_032466535.1. Taxonomy (NCBI): domain Eukaryota; kingdom Metazoa; phylum Chordata; class Aves; order Psittaciformes; family Psittacidae; genus Forpus; species Forpus xanthops. The sequence continues at coordinate 5,936 of JASSUY010047187.1, read as the reverse complement.
GTCAGTTTTCAACGCTGGAAATCTGCACACATCTTTCCTGTCATTGTGAAATCTTGTTAATTGCACAGTCTGTCCTGATGTCTTAGGTACTCCGCCTTCCTCACAAAACACCTGACAAGTTTCTCAAAAAACAACTGCACAAGAGGGTATGAAAACACCATCTCTATAATGGAAGCAGTGAACCTCCGCCACAGACAAATTAGTATTTTATAATGTTATCATGTATAACTACACTGGCATTAACAGGTGAACCCTAAAAGCCTTATCAGTTTTTAAGGAGCGCGTGGATGAGGCTTCACACACACAAAAAAAAAAAAAAAAAAAAAAAGAAGCACAGTGCTATGGCTGTACTACTATGCGTGGTAAGTAAAGTTTTGCTTGCTAGTATTATGTTTGGGTTTTATGTCTATGCAGTCTCTCACCTGAATAACTTAACCATCTGCCACGAACCCCACCTATATACAGTCTGTGTGCCCTACAACACAAACTTGCTAGCCAAGAATACCTGCTAGTCTCCCGCAACTTTTAACATCCCCTTACCTACTCCAGGGAAGACTCATCACAGCTCCCACAGGTATTCCTTAGGGAATGGACAAGGGGCAGCACCACTATGCCTTGTTAATTGCTGGCAAAGAGACCTGTAAATCAACCACTTCTGAGCTCTCACAATATGGAATTAATGCCTAGCTCCTTCAACGACCCAGCTTCCTATTTTTGCTATATATTCAGGGATTTTGTACTTTTTGGACCTTTATCTCTCTTATGAAATTTAATGAAATTACCCAAAAGATACAATGCCTTAGGAGGGATGGAAAGCAAGGCTAAATACATAACAACATAATGAAAATCATGGTCCCAAAAAGCTAGTAGAGATACCAATGGTAAACTTACAAACCAGCTGTAGACAGCACTAGACAAAAGTCTTCTCCAGAATAATAGGGATTTTATCCAGTTATCCTCTCAGCATTACATTTAAATGCACTAAATTGTTAGCAAAGTCCTCCATCACCACTGGAAAAAAACACATGATCTTTAGTACTGATTTAACATGCAACATTTTATTATGCTGAAACTAGGAAAGAAATAATTTGCCATTTAGACACAAAGCCACTTGTAAGATTACAGCAATAAAAGTTTCTTGAACTTGCAAGATTTTATTCAGAATTGTAGTTTAAAGCCCCAGACTTCTGAACAAGTCAAACAAGGGCTTTTTTTTTTTTTTTTGAGCATGTAATTTCATTACTGAATCAAACTAAAAGCACTTTAAGAGAGAAGGAAAAAAATACAGACAATAATTAAAAAAAAACCAAACAAAAAACATACCCAACTTATACTGAAACTAAAATCTCCAGTGGTCTCAAATGAATTTGTCACTTCTATAAACAAAGCTGAACATCCTTTTAAATATCAGTCTATATGCAACAGGTTGCTTGCTATCTGCAAAAAAAAACCCACATCCTCTCCTCTATCAGATCTCAGAAACTTCGAAGTTCTACCAGGAAAACCCATATTTATGAAATTACAGCACAGAGCACTCCAAATGTCGAAAAGGATGCACTGGTGTTTTCTTTCAGTTAATGGAAAACTCACTGTACTCAGATATCTAACATTTAAACTCCAGTATACTGATATTAAATTAAATTTCAAAATCAATTACAACCTTTTTTGTGAAATTTAGTTTCTTTTGGACAGCATGGAAATCTCCAGTATGGTCTTCTCTGTTATTATTCCTCTCTATTCTCCCACATGTCCTTTTAAAGAAATCAAGCCAAACAAACTAAAACAAAGTAAGCCTTAAATACTGTGCTATAACTTTAGAAAATTAGTACTAGAAGAAGACAGACACACTAATCTAAAAATTCTGGAATGCGATTGCTAAATGACCCAAAACGACAAATTCAGAGTTCATGTCTACAAATCATCAAATACACAGCACTGTAAGGTAACTTAAGGCACACAGAAGCCCAAGTTGACTAGTTAGCAAGTTATACAATAAATATCCAAACCTATTTCTAAATAGCACATAAATTTCTCTGAATTAAAAAAAAAAAAAAAGTGTTTCATGGAAAATAAGTGGTCTACTACAAAGTTTTTAAAAAGTTGGTTTTAAGAATACTATCAGCAATAAGGAGTTGATTAAAATAACAAATAGCAATGATGGTTCTTTATAAATCAGTTTCATTCAGTTAAAAACACAAGGAGAAAGCATGATGTCAGTTTCTATCTGTTTCTGTGAAACACACTTTCAGGTTACTGATGCTGTAGTAGCTGTGTACTGATAATGCCATGATTTTTAGTAAAAGCCATGTAAGTTAGCATTTTCTGCATAATTTTGAGAAAGCTCAGCATTAGAATTTAACCTACCATTTAATTACATTCCTTTTCAGTTATTTCAACAGCTTTTGCCCTATGTGCAAACTGACTCAAAACTCACTTTCTAGGCATGTAACTGCTTATCACCTAACTACCCCTTTGACATGAGAAAAATTCAGCAGTAAAAGTTTTTCCAAGTCATTATCCTGCATACTGACCTGCGCAGAAAAACTGCCTGTGTTCAAAACAGCCTGACTACAAAATAAGGGTTTAACAGTAACAGTTAATCCTCTAGGCAAGCAGCAGGTATAATTTAGATACCATACCATTATTAGGTGGGGACAAAGCTCATACAGGCATTCTGAAAAGTTAATGAGGTGTGTTAATAAAGAACTAATTTTATAGAGCACCAATTTAAAAATTAAGTAGTGAACGCTAATTAATTCATAGTACAAGCAACATCAGCACGTCCCCATCTGAAAAGGAAGTAAGTATTTTGGGATTTTGAACTATTTTATCTTTGTTTTTCAGTGACCCATATTTCACTAGCTAATCTTGTTTATTCAGCTCAAACCGCAAGATCTTGTTGCGTGAATGCCTACCACCTACTAAGTTCATACACAGTTATTAAGTATGTAAGCCCTCTCATCCACGGTACATAGTTTCCTGCCCATACTCACGCACGACTGCCGGAACCGAGGCCCGAACGCGCCTGGGTCTCCAGAGCATTCCCGACCCACCACAAAGCAAGCGCCACAACACAGAGCACATCCAATCTCCAGGGACGACAAAACCGCTCCTTCAGCGAGGCTGCGCTTTCTAGCACCTTAACTCCGCAAGCAGCGGCTCTTAAGCGGCTTCTGCTGCCTTTCAGAGAAGGGCTTCCTTACGTGCCGGCTCCACCGTGGCCCACCAGGCCCTCCGCCGGACCCGCTCCCTTGCCTCCCTACATAGTCCCATACACCTCCCTCCATTGCAGGAGGAGGGAAAAGAGAGCAGCTCCCCCGGCATCCCCGGCACCCGCAGGGCTCCCGGGGAGGGAGCGGAGCCGCGCAGCTCCCCCAGGCACTCCGCGGGCGGCCTCTTCCCGCCGCCTCGGCCTCCAACGCCAGACCCTGCTCAGGCCTCTGGCCCCTCACCGTTCTGATAACGAGGCGCGCCGCTCTGGGGAGCCGAGGCCTCCCGGAAGGCGCCGGGTCCACTTGGGTAAGCGGCAGCGGCGGCACCGGCGGGCCGCAGCGGCAGCCCGGCGGGCGCAGACATGGCTTCTCGCAGCGCTTTCTAACTCCGGCCCTCTCCTGTTCCTCCTCCTCCTCCTTTTTCTTCTTCTTCACCCCAACCTCAGCCAGGCGCCAAGGGTCGCCAACAGACTGGGCCTGGACGGGCAGGAGGCCGCAGCCGCTCCTCGGGAGCAGGGAAGGCAAAGCACGCAGCCGGGGCCGAACGCCACTCCCGCCACCGCGGCCTTGCGGCCGTTAACACCGCCTCCCACAGCGCCCCCCGATGGCACCTCCGCTACACCGCCCTGCCCGGTGTGAGGGAGTTGAGCACCCCGCCTCCCGCCGTCCTCGCAAGACCCCAGCTCCTGCCAATGCTGGGCTCCCCGCAGCCGGAAGGGGTTGTAGTCTCATCCGCTTCGTGCGAGAGCGGTCTATGTGGCAGAGAGAAGCGCGGCCCGCTTTATCTGTGGGTGATGGGGTCAGTATGTCCCATTTGCGTGTTCTGTGCATGGAGAGGCCTCGAGGTGAGGTGAAGTGACAACTGTAATTATTCTGTATACAGACAGAAAAGCCTTAGTGAGGCCGAATGAGCTGAGGCAAGGCTTTTCATTCTGTATTAGGAATACACACTGTGTATTCTCTCTCTTTATGGTGTATAGATATTATCTGTGTACACAGAAAGACCTTGACAGAGAAAATTAAGGCATGATAAGGTAAGGCTTTTCAGTCTTTATGCAGAATATGTACTATATATTCTCTAAAAGGAAAGTGTCAGTGAGCCTCTGTCATGGCTTAACCCCAGCCGGCAACTAAGCCCCACACAGCCCCTTGCTCACTCTCTTCTCAGTGGAATGGAGGAGAGAATTGGAAGGGTAAAAGTGAGAAAACTTACGGGCTGAGATGAAGGCAATTTAACAAGTAAAGAAAAGCTCTGTACCCAAGCAAAGTAAAACAAAGAATTCATTCCCTACTTTTTATCGGCAGGTAGGTGCTCAGCCATCTCCAGGAAAGCGGAGCTCCAAAACACGTAACAGTTACGTAAGAAGACAAAACACTGTAACTCCAGATATTCCCTCCCTATTTCCTTCTTTCCCCCCTAGTGTTACATGACAAGTATGATGACATAAGATACGGAATATCTCTTTGGTGTGTTGAGGTCAGCTGTCTCTCCTGTGTCACCTTCCAGGTCCTCGTGCACCACCAGCCTACTTGCTGGTGGGGTGGTGTGAGAACCAGAAAATGCTTTGATTCTGTGTAAGCACTTCTCAGCAGTAATGAAAACGTCCCTGAATTATCAACACTGTTTCCAGCACAAATCCAAAACATAGCCCATACCAGCTACTATGAAGAAAATTAACTTTATCCCAGCTAAAACCAGCACAGCCTCCCCTGTTGGCTCCTGTTTGCAAAAAATCTCCATTCAGTTTAGCACTTTCTGCAGTAAACTGCACACTACACCATATTAATTTTGACTGTTTGTGTGTCTGTCTTTACCACCAACCTATCATCTCTCATTCACTCAGATGCTATTCAACACAATTCATTGCTCAGGTTCTTTTATTAATTATGTTGAAAAAACAGTAACATATACTGCTGATGACATTGTCAAGACCAAGTCCAACAACACCAAGCCACCTTTACTCGTTCCTTATGTTTGATCAGTTCCTTCCCTATTCATATGCTGGTATTCCCACTGGTTATTATGTGTGCCTGTCTTTAAATACTTTTGACATTGTCTAAATTATTTTGTCTGTATGCTAAGCATACGGTCCTGCTCTGAATGTTACTGTTATTATGGAGCATGCAGGGTGTCTTTAAATATTGGAGAAACTGACTCTATTTCAAGGTTCCTCAGCCTTCACACCCTGTCCAACTATGTAGAGGTATCTTGCATATGTCTCCATTAGTCCCTTGACAGACTGCAGATCTGAAATAAATATTTTCTTCTCCATGTCCTAATATGCTAAGGTAAGAAATAATGGACTCACAATGTCTCAAAATTCATCTGAGCTAGTGAAAAAAACCCATTACCTTACGATACTAAAGGCCTAGGTGACTTGAGAATGCCATGACTTTGCCATAATTGAACAACTCTTAGCAGTGATTACACAATCATGTCAGGAGTCAGACTATCATCCAGCTTTGGTGTAAGTGACCTCTTGAAGTACCTCCCAAGGCTAAACTGTGATATGGTTAAAAAAAAAAATCTGCTGTTAAAATTGTTCTTCCTTCTTTATAACCCATCCTCCTTCCCACACAAAGTATTTGTGAGAAATGAATCATAGAATCATAGAATCATAGAAGAGTTAGGGTTGGAAAAGACCTTAAGATCATCTAGTTCCAACCCCCTTGCTCTGGGCAGGGACACCTCCCACTAAACCATGCCACCCAAGGCTATGTCCA
>JASSUY010047186.1:0-12100 GCA_032466535.1 Forpus xanthops | reverse complement strand
CGGTGGGCACCCGCCCTGTCAGGGGCAATGGGAAGAGGCGGGCAGCGAGGACCACCGGGCCGCGGATGGGGCTCCCGAGCGCTGCGCTGCCCGCGGTTATTGTCAAAAGGCCGGTGAACAATGCCGGGAGCAGCGGCGCGTCCCTGCTCGCGTCCCCCAGGGATGGGGGTTCGGGAAGGTCGGAGCATCTCTGCTCCCGCAGCAACTCCGGACCGTGCCGCTCCGGAGCAGAGCGGCTGCCCGAGCTAGGCAGCGGTCCCCCTGCGCTGGGGGCTCCCAGGGCTGCAGCCCGCCTGCCTGGTACTGCCGGCTGGTGAGTGAGGATAGGTGTAAGCGGCTGTGATGGAAAATGTCTGTATGAAGATAATGCTAGAGCCGGACAGTGAATGCGGGGAAAGGGGAGAGAGGTATAGTAAAGTCAAATTTCCCCCTGAATCCTGCAGCCAGGCCTAACGGGCACTGATGTTGTGGTCAGGGGGGTGGGAAAGAGGGAAAAGGGCTCCAGATCTTTCCTCCTCCCCCCAGAATTACTGGGACTGAGGAGTAGCATAATATAATTAAGCATTAGACAGTCCGCACTGCAACATTTAATCCATTGTTCCTCGCACTGCCTTCTGCCAGAACAATTCTCCTCTGAACAAGAGAAGTATAATTGAACAAATAGTTCATTTCCCTGGCCAATTGCATCCGTAGTCTGTCCCTTAAATCCGCTGCTGTCTGGCTGCAAACACAGCAGCATCCTCAGACAGAAAGGGAGAGCTGGGACCCTCCAGTGAGGCTCTGAACAGCCACTCAGACCCAGCAAGACAAGCTCACCTGAGTTGTTCTGAAGGCAGCAGCAGGTTTGCCCGCTCATCTCTGGTCTTCTTAGCTTCCTTGTGGGGAGTGTGAAGAAGATACATAACAGGTGTCAAGGCAGGTCCAGCCTACAACTAGAAGATGCTACTTGTGGTTCAGGCAAGTCCTCTCCTTTCTGGAGTGTCATAACTTTCTCTTTACCCTGGAGGATAAAAGATTCCGGGCTGTTTTGAGGTGGTGATGCTGTTGTGTTTGCCAGCCTGCCCTTCACCCTGTGCCTATGGTGGCAGGGTGCCCTGCATTGCGCTCAGCTGCGTGCACAGACAGAGGAGTGCATGAGCCGATGCTCCTGCTCTTTTCCAAGGGAGCTTTGGGCAGCTGGAGGGGTTGCGGCTGCACTGTGACCTCCTTGGCATATGCTTGGCCAGAGGCTGCTTCCCTTCCTCTAGAATCTCCTACTGATGTGCAGCACACAGCAGAGCTCAGTGCACAGGGATGCACAGACACACTGTCCACACTGCTGCGAGATGTGCTTAGCACTGGGAGGCTATTGCTTTTCCTTGCTTCTGGAGCTTCTCTTTGCAAGAGTGCATCATGCAGCTTTCCTCCTTCTGTTCTTTCTCATTTCCTCTTTCTTCTTTGTCTGTAGATTGCCACCCCTCCCACTTCGCTCTTCAGCTTCTGCTTCATCTTTTCCTGCTTAATCCATTCTTTCACCTGTTTCTTTCTCCCTCAGTAGACCATGTCCTCTTCAGCCTGCTCCTCTCGACACTGGAGAAGCAGCCCAGCCCCTCATCTCAGTAGGAGTATTCCTGCCAACTGTTTACAAAAAAGTAGCACAATACTCAGACTGAACACTGACATAATTACATACCCAGCCAGAGAGTGTAGTAAATAATACTGCCTTTCAAGCTTTTGCCCAGTGGTGAGTCTTTTGCCATCTCTATTGCCCACGGGCTAGATGTATTATACTTGGCTTGTATTTACTTATATTCTGGAAAGACTAAGTCAGTGCACAGATACATGGTATCAAAGGGGGTGTACGTTGATGTCTTGCACCATGTACACTTGCTGTGCCTGTATGCATCCTGTGCCTGAAGGCATCATGCAGCTCTGCTCCTGTATTCAGGCTTTGACAGTCATGCTTGGCAAGTGTGAGTGCCGTCAGGGAAGGGACGGTTGCTGAGGTGTGGATGTTGTTCCGTCAGTGAAGGAAAGATGGCTGTGAGGTGAAGGTCAAGAGCACCAGCAGAAGGCACAGAGCTTGGCTAGCCAGGTCTGCACTGGTTAGGGTGCTAGCCAGATTTCCAAAGATGTGATTGATCGCAGACTGTGGGTACTGTCAGCGCGGTTGTATTTCCAGTTGTGCTTGTGAGTCTGAGTCTGTCTGCAGTTGCTTTGATTGTGAGTCAGTCTGTCTGCAGTTGCAGTAGCTGTGAATCAGTGTCTGCCTGTAATTACGTGGGTGAATCAGTGTTGGCTTGTTACACTTTGAGTGCAAATGGTTTCCCATAGCGGTTGTGGGTGTGAATCACTCTACAATCCCTCTGGATGTGTTTTTTGAGTAGAGAGATGCAATACTGGGATTAATTTTGTTTTGATGAGGAAAAACTGTCAAGCAGCTTCTTGTTTTGAAAAATGAAAGCAGAGTTGGGAGTTGGGCACAGAGCTTGTTCCTCTGTTACCAGGTTTCTGTAGAAGAGATCCACTTTAAGGCTTGTTCCCAAGGTTTCCATGTTGATCTGAACCTTTCATTCCTTTAACTTGTGCCGCTGGTCCTGGGTGTCCTCTTCCGCTGGCATCTCTTGCAAAGCTGCAGACAGCGTATTTGGTAACCATCACGTGTGCCTCATACCTTATGTGCGTGGCACATTCATGGGAAGGGTTTATGGCTTGTGTGGTGTGTATGTTTATGGGGACAAGCTAGTGTGTGCCCTCGGGTAGGTAAGCACAAACATTTTCATGCCTGTGAGTTGAAGACTGTGGTTCCGTCGCCATATGCTTCTTGCTGCAAGTCAGGGCTATTTCTCTAAGTAGATTGTAAATGGCAAGTTTGATTCAGGTAGGTGGATGTACTCTGTCTGCCTCTCGTTCCTGCAAAACACTGTAGTAGCTTCTGGCTTTCAGCAGCATCTGTACAGCATAAAGCAGTACTAAACTGAGATGCAAGTCAGAGGAATTCAGGCTACATCAGAAGATGGAAGCAGAGCACTTACCTTGGTCCAGTCTAACAAACTAAGCATCTCCTGTGCTGGCTAGTGCAGGTGGAGTTTGATGCTGGCATGGCTGGATTCCTTCCAGGACATGCTGGCTTCTGTGTCTCTGCCTGTATTGTGCAGTGTATGCCTGCCACCCCACTTAGCTCATTCAGAACAAAGGGGTGCAAACAACCAGTAGGACAAGGGTCTTGTGAAACACCATGGTATTTTATGCCACCATTTTCAGGCTTCCAGATGAATCTTGGCTGCTCATTGTTACCCCTGCCCTCAAATAAAAAGAGTTTTATTCCAAGGGACCCTTTTTAAGCTGAAGAACTTGAGAACTGAAGCAAAACCTCCCCAACAAGGACACAGGGTAGCATGTACATTGCCTGCATTTACTGCCACTGCACTGAGGGCTTCCTGGCTGCCTGTATCTGCATAGAAAGCTTGGAGCTTTACTTAAAGAAGTGCTAGAGGAGGCATACCTGTGGCTACCACAAGGCTGGTGTGCTCATGGAGGATCAGTGATGGCTGGGAAGAGCACAGCCTGTGCAGTCTGGATGAGTCTGAATCCCTGAAGGGTATCAGAGAACCTCTCCTGTTGCCTGGGACCTGTTTTGCAGAGGCTGTAGTGCAGTGAGGAAGGGCTTTAAGGAGCTTCTTGTGCTGTGCAAGTGCACCTGACTTTGGGGGTAAATATGCAGGTGTTGTGAGGTCACCTACGGTGCTGTGCTCAGATGTGTAACTGTGCAGGTGGATGGATGTGCTTGTCACCCACCGGGTCAGGATCACCCTCTTATCCCTGCATGGAAGTGCTTGTCGCTAGGCTCTTGCACAGAGGCTGCCTCTAATTTCCAGTTTGTTTTCCAGCTGCTTCCCAGCATCAGCTCCACATTGCACAGCCCTCTCTGAGATACCTCGCTTGGCAAAGAACTGGAGCAGCTGCAGGTCCTGGGGGCTAAGGGGCTGAGTGAGAGCTCTGAGAGCTCAGCACTCCTTCATCTGATGCCACTGGTGTTGGTGCATGGTGTGTGGGCATGCGGATCTACTGGCTCTGCAGGTACACAGCATCTCTGGGTGCAGTGAAGGGGTAAAAATGTCCTTTGGGTTGCTTCATGAATGCTGCCTGCATTATTAGACTACTGCTAAGTGAATCAGATTGTTCCCTTGGCTGTGCATGCTCCAAGGAGGCAATAATTTGAGAGAGGTACTGATGTGGCTCTCAGAAGCACTCACAGGTGGGTTTATGCATCTTTTCTTTCTTCATTCCCTCTCTGATGCTTGCTGTTCTCCCAGGTTTTATTGCAAACTTTACTTTTCTCCACCTCCACAGCTCTACCTGTCTTTCCCTTGTCAGCAGCGAGCTTGTGCTAATCACTCATTGCTAAGAAGGCATTTCAGAATATCTAATCCTTATAGGATAAGGGTTTATGAAAAGATCAAGCTCATCATGACAAGCCAGGAGGTACCCTAGTAACTATGTTAACTTTGGGTACCACTCTGACCTGGAAGGTGCCAGCCCTTTCTTGGTTCCCAAACCCACCTCAGTAGGAAGAGGGGCTGGAGCATGTTAATGTTTTGAGGATGATAAAGCTCATTCCAAAACTGCACATCCAACATGAAGGCTGTATTTCTGGGGAGTGTTATGTTATGACGCTCTGGAGATTGGACTGACTGTGTTGGAGAGGAGTGGGTATGTTTATGATGCCTTTAGTACGTGGTTATAAAGACACCTGCCAAAATCCAGAGTTCACATAATTGTAAACCTCAAGTATTGCTGGATTCCAGCTGCAAAGTGTTAGCTAGGCTCCTTAGAAAATCTGCATTGGATTCAGCTGTGGAGGTTACCAGCAACCGCAGAATTAGTGATGAATGCATTCAGTAACCATGCCGTTAAGAAATGAGCAATGGACAGATGTAGGAAGGAAGTGCAGAGCTCTTTTGAAGATGAACAACCCCGATAGGCTCCATCTTGCATAGGCATAGATGAGAACCAGAAGCTAGAGAGTGATGTTCTTTGCCTTGTGTGAAAGAGGGGTCAGCGTGAGTTGTATCACTCTTTTCCGAGCATATAAATCTTTGCATTTTGCTTTTTTTCTTAACAGATACTGTGCTTGTTTCCTTTCAACAAGACCTAGTAAGAAATCTTGGAGTTTTTTCTTCTTTGAGACTACTGCCATCCAACTAACATTCCTAAACCCTCACTCATTTGCATGCAGTTACATGTGTGTTGCCTGCATCCTCCCTCTCCTTCCAAGAGGATCAGGGATCCCTGAAAGTATTTAGATCCAGACATTGTTTCAGTGCCTTCCTGAGTGGTGACAGCTGAACAGCATTTTGCTTAAGCACCTCCTGCAAGGACAGCACCAGTTCATAGTTCAAGCTGGAGTAGCCCCAGTTTGCCTTTCCCTGGGTGTTTCCATTCCTTTCCTTTGTTCAAGATGGTGTTGCACACCAAGGGCCCCCTTTCTCCCTGCAGTAACTGCTGTGGGGCAGACAGACCTCTGCAAGGGTGACCTTTTTGTGCTTGCAATCTAAGGAGCTCCATTACTGGGCTGTTGAAACCAGGATTGGTTTTACAAGTCTGCCAGCCCAGAAACCTTTTTGTTAGAGAGGCTGTGTAGCCAGTAGCTATTAGGCTTATAAAGCCCTTGCCCTGGCTGACATTCTGTGTGTCCCTGTGGTTGGTGCTTGGCCTGGATGAACAAAGGCCCCAGGAAAGGGGAGAGGTGATGCTGAGAGCTGCTGTGCTGTGGGGACCACACTAGGCTCTGTCTATGGGGAGCTTTGGAAGATCCCTTGAACTGTATGAAGGGTGAAGCTACTTCCTTTGCAAAAGCTTCCTTACATCCTTCAGAGAAATGCTTTCTGCATGGCAATAGGGAGATAAGCATCAGTGCTGGAAAGGGGTTGTTCCTTCTGGTGCTGCCCTAGGCTCCCTAACCAGCCCTGGCTCAATGTCACAAGGCTATCAGGGTTGATCACCAACAGTTTAAGCCCCTGTGTTAATCAGGAATCTCAATCACAGTTCTCAGGACCAGGTCTGCTTCTCAAATCAAAGGAGCAAAACCCAGGGAAAATGCTGTGCATCCTCTTGTATCCAGCTCCCTGGGAAAAATACAAGAACCAAAGGAAAATGGCAGGAAACAGTGCCAAGTTATTTTCCATGCTGTGTTGTCCTTCCCAAGTCCCTAAATGCAGCCATAGCAAACCAGCCATGCATGTACTCTTGCACCCCATTTGGGGGGGCATTCTCTGCACCAGCAAACTGAGCCATTGCTGGCAAAGTAATCAGTTAGGCAAGTAGTAAAGCAAGATTTTTGCCCTAGTGCAGGTGTACAGAACTGATTCTGATGCTTGAAATGAGACTTAAGCATGTATTTAACTTTATTCGAGCAGCCCTGTTATCCTTGGCTGGCACCTTCCTCAATAGAATTATCCAAGTAGAAAATTAGCCCTTCATCTCCATATAATATCGAAGGAAGAAAAAAAAAGGTTTGGTAAGAATGTGGTTGTTGAGAGCTTCTTGGCACAGACAGGCATATTTTACACACACCTACATGGAAAGTGTGCTTCCGGCTTTTGCCACTGTTCCTGACCCTGTCTCTTTCTGAATTATCTTGCTGCTCCATTTTCTGGTCCTCTTTTCTTCAGCTCCTCTGTCCCACCTTTGGTGTGTGACCTCCCCAGTCCCTGGTCTCACCAAATCTAATGAAGATGCTCCAAAATCTTCTAGAGGAGTCAGAAGGGAGCCTGCAGAGCCAGGAGGCCCCCACTGCAAACCCAAAGGGTTCCTATTTGTGTAGGTAGCTCTGTTCAAAAACTGCTGGCAGAGCAAATTCTGCCCAAACAATTGATTGACTTCAGCAATTGAATGGGAAAGTGTTTATTTCAGTGAGGTTTTTCAGTGGTGGTGTGGGCAGGGGAGAGGGAAACAGCAGTGGTGGGATTTTGGCTTTTGGCTTATGTTTGAAATTGCCTTAATAAAAAAAAATCAAATCCTATTGTATAATTTGCAAGTATAAGTGAAATGAAAGAGAAACGTTGAAAGGAAATCTGTTGAGGAGCTTCTAATTGAAGGAGTTTTGAATTTGCCTTGTACAAAACATCCACATTTTAGCTGTCCTTGTTGTGGTTTGGAATGAGTCTCCCCAAACTGTTGGAATTTCCCACAGAACAGATGTTCAGCCTCTTAATTCGTGCTTCATCAGCAAACACATGAATTTCCAAGACTGTGTCCCTTCTCAGCTGGAGGGTGGCAGGAACCAGAGGAGCCATCCCTAACCAGGACTTATCTCACCAGAGGTGTAGGTGAGTCTACGCCAGAAGGCTCCTGCAGCCTCTGGTAAGCATGTGCTCCTCTGGTATGAAGGCTGCACTTCCCTAGGTAGCATCCTGATTAAATAAGGCCTGAGAACACCTACAAATGATCTCATGCACAAAATTAATCCACGCACCAATAGTTACAAGGGTTTTCAGTAATGGTGGGGAAGATAAAGGTAACGTGTCTGAAGTATGAATGTGCTTTATTCAAGGCAATGCTAGTTTTTCCTTCTGTGCCTGCCATAAGTGAGCATATTGCCAGAACAAAAGCTGAGGTGGATGAATAAGGACTTGTAGTGTCTGGCTCTTTCCTTCTGCTTTTGTGGAAACTTATGTCCTTTTACAGCTGCACTGAGCTAAAAAGCAAGGGTCAGACACAGCATCCAGAAGACTGTAGGGACAAAATGATATGAGTGACCAGAGTTAACTAGATGCAGAGTACTGCTTGGGACTTTCTCTGCATGGGATGTATGCTGCAGGTTCCTGCCTCCAAGTCCATGTGAAGAAGCTTCTGCTCACTAAAAGCACTTGCACTGAGAGCTCACCTGCCCTCTTCATCCTGAAGCACCCTCTGCCAGTTAAGAAATGCCATTCATGTGGTGGAGTTTGGCTTTCAACCCAGCATCTCCTTCCTTCGTATTGGAAGGAGCTGCCTGAGGCTCTGCAATATTGGTGCCTATTGAGTGGAGGAATCCAGAAGTCAGCTTTGGCTGGCAACAACATTGTGCCTTTTCTGTGAGCCTTCATTTATGGCTTTGGAGGCTCACACTGGCCATTTGTGCCTGGCTACCAAGGTGCTAAGCTGCTGCTGTGCTAAATCTCCTGTGTGCCAGGCATGGTGTCGTGCTGGGGAGACGTCATGACAAGCTGTATTTATACAGGCTGTTGCTTGGCAGTGCTGTTCCAAGGTGCATCAACATAATGAGATACATAAAAGGGGAAGGCAGTTAAATGTGCAATAACATCACAATAAAAGTAAAACTGAGCATTAATGAAAAATCTGAGCACAGTAAGTGCAGCACAGCTGAACACTCCCACTACCTTGGGCCTCAGTGCCCAAACTTCATAATAATTTCTGGCAGTGTCATTACCAGAATTAAATGAGGGCTTAACTGTTCAGAAAAAAGATGTTTGGGAGAAAATGGATCTTGAGGCTTTATAAGTGGTTCTACTGTGTGGGTGTCCCCAAGGCAGCACACGGAGCTGGGAACTGCTGCGAGGTGAGGGCAGTGACTGAGAGTATGGGTTGAGAAGGAAGAGATGGGTGGAAGAACCAACAGAGCTGTCATTTTACAAGTGGAGCTCTGCACTCTCTGAAGCACCTGGGAAGCTGCTGGATGTGCTGTGAAGACAAGGTGAGGGTTTGTATATGTATATACATGCATGGCTCTAACCCCATGCTGTGACTTCCCCAGGGCTTCAGCACTGCAGGGGATGCTGCCGCTCTTGGTCCTAGTGGGGGTGGGATTTCATGTACAGGACCCCAGCAATACAGACTGCTGGTTAGCATGGATAAACTGCTGGGGAAAAGTCAACTGAGCAGATTGCTTTTCTCCTAATAAATAAAACCTATTTTCTCTCCTTCCCCTTTCTGCCCACCCTGGCAGGTCTTGGAGGTTTGTGTGTCGATCACTGCGTGCTGACACCATGGCGCTGAAGCTCCCAGGAATGGGTTCACTCTCCTTTGTTAGTCTTGGAGTCCTAGTCCTGGTTTTGGCTCTCCCTGCTGATGCTGGGTAAGGTGGTGAGCACTAAGACTGTTGGCCAAAGCTGCAGTCCTCTTGCTATGTTTAAATATCCCAGGTTCAGTATCTATGTGAAGTAGTTCAGGGAAAAGTGCTAAGAAGTGTCTCTTTGTGTTTGACCCTCCACTTGTCCCCATCCTCATGCCTTTCACCCCAGGGACTGCTCAGTCCCTCATGGCTGAGCTGACTGATTACGTTAGCGTTATTTGAGGCCCTGTCACTAAGGACAGTTGTCAGCATTTTTTGCAACCAAACCAGTTTTCAGATGTGGCCTCTTCACAATTCACTCTGGGCAAGGACTTGGAAGGGAGATTTCCCTGCCTTTAATTTCTGAATACTTTTAAAGAAAAGAAAATGAAACTGCTTCAGTTGTTGGGCTTTTTGCGGTGTAAGGACCTGTGAGCAGCACACTTGATGTGCTGCAGTATGCGGCAGGATCCAGGCCAGCCCTGGCTGGGCACTCTCCACTATGTCCAGGCTATCCCGGCACAGGGAATGCTGCTGCCAGCCTCTGGGAGCTGTCAGGAAAAGATAAAAGCCTGTTAGCCTTTGACAGGCTCTGCAGACCTCCTGTGCATCCCATTGGAGCCTCTGCTGAGGCTTGGTATGCTCAGAGAGCCCTTCAAGGAAGGGAAGCAAAGACACAGCCATAGGGATGGATGAGCTTTGCACAGAGGGAGAGAAATGCAAATTACTCTTCTGAAAAACTTCAGAAAGCCTTTAGAGCACCAGGTATGGACACTGAAGTGCTGCTGCTGAGTTACAATTCCAGCAGCTATCAGGGATTTCTATGCATGAAATAATGTCATTGCTGTCACTTGTAGTTCATGCCCCTGCATGGAGCTGTTTGCCCAGATGCATACTACTGCCTTGTCCTGCCCACCCCACTTCACCCACTTGGATCTAACTCTGCATAAGCAAATGTGTCCTGAGCATGCCTTGGCATGCCTCTGCCTTCCCCAGTGCTGCCCTTTTGCTTCCCATCACATAGTCACTGATGCTGATGCTGCTCCCTCACTGCTGCCATGTGGGTATTGCTCTGGTCCGCAGGAAGACTTGCTTCCTAAATTGCATACAAGGGGATCCTTGTTTGGAGCTAGCATGCTGATGTGGCAGCCAGCTCTCCAGAGAACATGTACACAGGGATGGGGGGTGAGATAATGACTTTTCCTCAAGCCTATCCTTATTAAATTTGCTGTAAACCTCTGCCTTCTCTGCCTAAAGGCTTTTAATTATCCAAAAATCATGATCCCCATATGCCTTTGGAGTTCCTTTACACCTTGCTACAGGGCAACTTTAGCTTGCTGTTAAGGTTACACCTTGGCTGGAATGGAGAATTAGCTGCAATCAGTGCCAGACAGAGGTACTTCCTGCACCCTTACTTCACCCTACCTGTGCTCTTCTTTCCTCCTCAGTGAATCCCATGCTGCTCACATTGAAGTTGAAGCCTCAAATGTCAGGCTAAGTAAAACGGCTTTGAAATTTGTAAACTCATTTTTCCCATCAATGCCGAGCCTCCGCCAGGAATTCCTTCACAAAAATCTGTCCTCCTGCTCTTTATATTGCGGATGATTTTTAAAGATAGCTTATACAACATTAATGAATGAGCTTTCATGAGCACGGTAGCTATTCATAAGTTATAGATGGTTATATACCCATCAGCAGACACTGGTACAGATTGCTTTTAAGCATGACATCTATTGAAAGCTGTTACAATTGAAAGTCACTAATTACAGTAGGCATTTGTTAAATTCTTCAAAATTCTACTTTCCTGCAGGGACTTCAGCTATTTTAAATATTTCAAGTCCAGATGAAATCCAAAACCAGTGTTTTGATTGGAAAGCAAAGGCCTGAAGGCTGTGATGCGGTTTGTAATATCAGTGGTAGTTTGATGGTTTTGATCTGACAAGTGGCATTAGGGTTGGAACGGGTGTTTTCCCTATCATACTTCACTCACCATCCCCTGTGGGAACTGCAGTTTAAGCACTTTATTACCCTATTTGGCTCTTACAAAGCCAAGCTTACTGGCTTAACCACTTCTCCCATGCTACCAGGTATTGGTTTGCTAAAACCGGAGGCTAAGGAAGGAGCCTTGCGAGATAGGGGATCCAATCCCTGGAGAAGTAAACCTCAAGCACTTGATATGCAATTTCCCAGAGTGTTTGGTTATTGATGCCAACGCAAATTAATGTCAAAATTGCCCAAAATGGAATATTTCAATTAGCTGCCACATGCTGTATAGTATTGATTCAGCCAGGCTCTAAAAATACTCATATCCTGCTCTCGATTTTTCCTCTTTTGCTAGAAAACACTTTTTGCTCTAATTTATCTTAGACAAGTGGGGGTTTCTGCTGGGAGAACATTCTGATAGAGGATTCCAAGCCAGCTCTGCTACTTGTCACTGTACTGACTCTTCACAGGGTATTTACAAATAGACCCTAGTGTCATGGGAGATGAGTCTACCAGATAGAATGCAGCAGGATTAAGCTTTAAACTCTAGAAATGATATTCTTCTTTCTGTTTGTTTTTTTGTTTGCTTGGGTTTTTTTTTTGGTGGGGATTTTTGGTGGGGTTTCTTGTTTTGGGGTTGGCTTCTTTTCCATGAATTTGTTCCTGAGAATGTTTAAACCAGTGGCTGCACACATAAACTGGACCAAGAGAAAGGGGCAGGAGAAGGAAAGCATCGTGGTTTAAGCCTCTATAACTCACGCAGTCGCTCTCTCACTCCCTCCTCTTTCTTCCCCCCAGCTCCTGGAGGGATGGGAAGGAGAATCAAAAGAATGCAACTCCCACAGGTTGAGATAAGAACAGTTTAGTAATGAAGGTATAACACAAATCACTACTGCTACCACCAGTAATAATAATGACAAGGCAAATCATAGAATCATAGAGTCATAGAATAGGGTTGGAAAGGACCTTAAGATCATCTAGCTCCAACCCCCCTGCTATGGGCAGGGGTACCTCCCACTAAACCATGCCACCCAAGGCTATGTCCAACCCGGCCTTGAACACTGCCAGCGATGGAGCATTCAC
>JASSUY010047182.1:0-13755 GCA_032466535.1 Forpus xanthops | reverse complement strand
GCAACTGAAAACATCAGTGTTATCAGTGCTGTTCCCAGGCTGAAAGTCAAAAATACAGCACTGCACCAGCTACTAAGGAGGAGAAAAAATGACTGCTACTGCTGAACCCATGAGACCAAGATACAGAGACCATTTTTCTGAGAAATTTATCAGTGATAGGGCATACTGTTTTCAAAGATAAACCTCAGGAAACCTTCACTACAGGAGATGCATGATTCCTGAAGTGCTTAAAGGGGGCCTAAAAGAAAGCTGGAAAGGGACTTTTTACATGGGCATGTGGGAACAGGACAAGGGGAATGGCTTTAAACTGAAAGAGGTTAGATTTAGATTAGATACTAAGAAGAAATTCTTTCCTGTGAGAGTGGTGAGGGGCTCGCACAGGTTGCCCAGAGAAGCTGTGGCTGTTCCATCCCTGGCAGTGTTCAAGGCCAGGTTGGATGGGACTTTGAGCAACCTGGTCTGGTGGAAGGTGTCCCTGTCCATGGCAGGAGGGTTGGAACTGGATGATCTTCAAAGTGCCTTCCAATTCAAACCATTCTATAATTCCACTTCAGAAATGTAGCCATCAAGCAAATGAGCAAATAAGATTGTTACAGAAGGCTTTAGATAAAAGGTGCTTACTAAGTATGATAACACAAAAGGATTGCGGGACTTTATTTTCCATGATGTTTTTAGTTGTTTGCGTATTTTATGTAATATCTCTCACATATTTTTGAGTAAATAAAGATAATCCCTAGTGAGATTTTTTTTTTTTTGGTTTCTAAAGATGTTTTAGGAGTAAGGTTATTTTTGTCATCGCCTTTCTATTTGTGGTTATCACTGCAGTATCTCAGGGCTTCACAAATATTTATCTTTGCATATCCTTACCAGATCTGTCTTGACCCTGACAAAGACAGCATTAATCCTGCCTGTTTCAGCACATGGGTGCTGGAATTGGAAGTTAACCTACCTGCATATTGTGAATTGCTCAGCTTGCATTTTTAATGGTCTGTGGTGGACTACGTAACACCTTCTCTGGAATCCAGAACGGCATTTTCAGACATGAATTTCTGACTTCACAGTATAGGCAAGAGGCCAGGAGATCTTGCACAAAGAGATTAAGACAAATATGTAAGCCTTTAGCAGACTGGAATGCCTAACTGCATTTTTGAAACATCTCTATTGACCAAAGTCCTCAGAATACTCAATGTTATTTGTAGTGTATTGCAAAACATTTGTCCCTTATGTTACTTCTTCAAGCTTGAGTTATTTTTTTAATGTTACCTTATTTTTTTATTTTTTTTGTACTTGGTAGTCATCTATTTTGTCTTGGACATCACGAACAAAATCTTTGGTTGTTACTAGCAGTTGTAATTACATCAGCAAAATCTTGCAATTTATAACCTTTTTGAACCTGTATTTCCATACTGACAAGTAAATTCACAAAGTAGGATAGATCTTTTGACACTTTGTGCATTGGCATTTCTGCTGGGGCAGGAAATTTACAGCATCCCAGAAATGGTTGTGGTATACTGTTTAAAATACTGGAAGCTTTGGCTGTGTTTGGCCTTACAAATATATAGGAGAGGCATTTTAATGTAGTTCTTTAGTAACTAGAAATAGTGAAACAACCAAGTCCTGTATAGGTACTTTCTTTCTTTCAAGTGCAAAATCAAGTCTCTTTTATGCTATGGCTGAGCATATCCCAAATCTTTTTAAGCTATTGACTGATTTTCTCTTGCTTCCTATAGACTCTTTGATTTAATAGAATAGTTAAAATAATGCAATGCAGAGGGACAATTTTGGGGGTGGGGGTGTTCATATTTTTTCACAAAGATCTTTCATTTATTCATAGCTGGCTCATAAATGACTACACAGTGGACTGGATGCTGTTTCTAGCATTTCTTCTTCCACAGTGTGGTAAAGCCAGTTAATCCTGTCATAATTACAGGTGCCTTCTTTCATGAATGTTTCTGAAATAATTCAGTTGGCAGCTGTTCCTCCATCTAGTGACATCTATGGACAGTAATACATTGAAGTGCATATCTTTAATGCTGTTCTCACAATGATCTGAAGAGATAAGGATGCAGGTGACTTGTTTTGCAGGTAGAGACTCAGGAACAGAGTGATTGATTTGTTAAGGAGCACAAAAGTGCATGGCAGAGCAGAGGCTTGAGTATTTTTCACCAGTTCCTAAGCTTTCTTTCTAATCAATGAATTGTTCTTTCTGTCCTGGGTGGAAGGTGGGGGTAGAATTTTTGAATCTTTTTCACTTGTAGACTTGCATATGTTTCCAGTAGATCTATGGACCTTTGTAGAAGGAATTCAGGCCTAACAACTGTTACATTGCAGTTCTCAGTCTCCCTAGATATTATTCATGAATTTTCTTTATTTGTGAATTTTCCCTTTCTGTGGGCCACAGGTAGAAAACCACTAGTGCGGCCTAAGGATTAATGAATAAAGCAACAATATCTAGCCAACAAAAAAAAGTAATGGTGACATTTATTTTTTGCTCTGTCTTGTAATCTGCTTCTGTTTTCTGGATGGCTCTTTAGTCACTTGGACATTCTGAATCAGATTTTGTCCCTGAATAATTTATTCATTTACAATAAATAGCTAATTAAACCCTATTGTTTACTGCCCCTATGGTAAAATGTACTCCTTTTATACAGTTTTTAATCTAAATTTGACCACTACTGTGTGGCAAGAAATGAGGTCTTCTCCCTTAAATTGTCTATCTCTGATAGTAACTGCCAGCTGATCAGAAACCACACCACTTCCTGTAACTTCACACTTACTCATCTTTGCAGAATCATCCCACTGAAAACTGACAGTAGATTTTTGGGTAGTTTTAATTACTAATAGAGAAACTATCTTAGGATGTACTTGGATTGCGTAAGCTAGAGGTCACCTATCACCTATCTTGCACACAAGAACTTCCACTAATTCACTTCTTTAAAGTCTGTCCTTCAGTTACCTGCCTTTTGAACTCTCTCAGATGTCTTGTTTGGTCTGGGCTTCTTAGTTGGAACTTTATCAGTTCAGCACCAAGCAAGTGAAAAACAAAGCAAATAACTCCTGTTTTGCTGCCCACCTTATGACTGCTCCTTCTGTCAGCCTCCTACTCAGGCTTGTAGTAGACTTGTGAACCAGATGTAAATGTTGGTATGAGAACACATGAGGCAGAAGGGCAGAGTTAGAGAAAGTTAGCAGTAAGGCAGAGTCCTAAGGAAAAGTGCAAATGTTATTTCAACCAAAACCAAATTGTCCTGTATTTGTAATGATGAATGGATATATATCCTGGTCACAGTGTGCTTGGCAAGATTGCAGATGCAAAATTGGCAGGAGTGGCTGGTTCACCAAATGGTTGTGCTACCAATTAGAAAGGCATCAAGAGGCTGCAAAAATGGCTGACATGAATCTCATGAGTTCAGCAAAGGGAACTATGAAGTCCTGCAGCAGGGAGAAATAGCCCCCTGTACCAATACAGATTAGGGGCCAACTGGCTACAAAGCAGCTTGGTAGAAAAGGACCTGGAGGTTCCTCATGGACACCAAATTGAACGTGTGGCAAAGAAGTCCAGCAGCCTCCTGTGCTTAATCCAGTTATGGTTGCAAAGTGAATTGTGAGGCTTAGATGGAAGGTGAAATAGAGGTGCAAAGTATTATGGTTATATGTTATTTATGCTCAAGATGAAGAGTTCTGAACTGAGGAACTTGGGATTTTTTTTTTTTTTTTAATGAAAAAGGTAACTTTTCATTCTAGGGTCCTTTGCTAGTCTCAAACATCTCATATCTGAACATTTTGCAGGCCTTGCTGTTATAATTGCATCTGCAGATGATGAAAAGAAACAACTTTTCTGTTGAGAATATCATAAACAGATGCTGAATTCACTTAGTCTGAGACAATACACTAATTTGCTGCAGCTTTTCCCAGAGAGGACAAGAAATTGCTGAAACTACACATTATTATGTTGAAAAAACTTAACAGGAATACATGTTTTCCACAGTTGCAGAGTTTATTCTAAGCCAGCTGAAGTCTACAAACTGAAATATATCCATTCTGCTAAAATAAATATGGTCCTTTTCAACTCTATTCTGTGATTCGACAAATAATGCACTGACCTTTACAATTTACATTAATTTTCAGTTAAATGATTGTTATATGAATTCTTTTATTGCATATAGTACAAACTTTGGTCATACAGAATTGTCCATGAGGACTTAGGTTGGTGGAGCTATTCCACTGAAACTGAGAATAGTTTGGCTACAAAAGAGAAAGTGTGCATATTTCCAGTCCTAATTGAAGTTGTCTGTTGACCTCAAATTGGTGTAGAAGAGCTTCACTCTGATGTTGTCTTTTGCATTCACATTAAGGCTGGCTATTGATTTTGGCAAAATACTAGCAAAGAGCAAACAAGGCAGTCCTAAAGGGGATGTCTGTTGCACACATATATATATGTTTGTAGCTGGTTAGGACTTCAGGTAAGGTAAAGACTGGATGCTTTGGATCTCAGTTCCAGAAGCAGAGTCAGGAAAGCTTAGATCAATGGTGAAACCCACTAGGTGATTCTGAGAAGGCACTTAAAAGCTGAAAAATGTTAAAAAAGAAATAATAAAAGCCATACCAGCTTATATGTGCTCAGCTTGTACTAACAAAAACTGTGTGTGCAAGGTTATGAAAACAAAGTTCTGTATATTAAATACAAATCTGAATACTCATGCTTCTTATATCACAATAAATCTGATACAACTTTCCATAGAATGGGAATTTGCATTTACTGTTCCCTTCAACACGGGGAATCTTGTGATCTTGCCTATCACAAGAAGGAGATGAGAACTTAGAGGTGAGAACTTCAAAGAATTTTCTAGATTAAAGGCCAGTATAAATTAGCATGCTCAACGAAAACAGAAGTCACCTGCTTGTTGCAGCTTTTAGTAAGCAGCAGATCCCTCTTTGGAATGCAGATTTGGTAACAGCTAATTAGTTTATGTAGCCAATCTTTTACACAGTCTTTCAGGTTATGAAGATAAACTGAGCAGGATTAATAGGAAGAAAAACCCAAACATTTACAGCACACTACTAATAATCAATCCCTAGACGTTTCCCTAACTTAATATATAGTGAGACATCTTTCAAAGCCAAATATTGTTGGAACAGCTGAGAGAAGGTGCAGAAAAGCCTTGAGTAGTGATTCATATCTGACTACAATCCGAGTTAAGCACAGAAGGCTGATTACCGTAAGATGCTTTTCAGTGTTAGCATTGGGGGTTAGGAGAGATCAGAGGAAAAATATGAACCCTGGCAATTCTGAGACAGGAAGAAGGAACCTCACAAATCTTTCTTATGGTGTTATAGCAAGAATGAAGTAGGGTACTGCAGCTGTATTCACCTATATGGTGGTAATTTTCAACTGAGTGCAATGTGGACGTGGAAAAGCCCATCTTACAGTGAAAAAGATCAGAAGAGCTTTTTGAGGCTCACTGTTACTTATATTTACATAGTACCAGCCAAGTTTTAATGAATATTCTCATCAGGATATCTTATTGCTTTAGCAACTCTCACTAAAGTCACTAGAGATAAAAATATTTGTACCTTCTTTTTTAAAAGAAAATAAGTTACTTTTTTTTTCACTGTTATCCATTGTTTCAAGTACAGTCAAATCAAATCAGCTTAAACATAACTGATTTTTTTCTCTTTTTTTATATATACGTGTATATATATGTTTCTATACATGTGTATATCTATTTCTATACATGTGTATATCTATGTATTTCAGCATTCTAGGATTATATGTATAGTTCACTTTGCACACACAAGTATTCTCAGCCTGAAGAGTCTTATACTCTCAAGTTCATGAACTTGTCATACTTTCAGATGTGTACCTTTTGGAAATTTGCTTTTTGAAGCGAAGATTTCATGTTTAAGTTCAGAGTTGTCCTAATGTGGCACTGAAAGTCCAGAATTTCTGAATCCTTCAGGAAATACAAGCCAATCCATTAAAAATAATAAGACAGTAGGAATTGGTGCTTATTTTACTTGCTTTCTGGCTCGTTAAATCTTTGCATTTTAAGTTCCTCTCAACAACCATAAAACCTTGAAACATTTTTCCAAAATAAAAAGAGGGCTCTAGATATGATCGTGTGACTCCAGGGGGTAGCTGCTTAAAAAAGAATGGAATGAGATCAAAAAGCAAATTGATGAAAGTGGAAAATGATGCAATAACAATAAAAAATAGATTTATGGAAAATGTCTCCTTTTTGTGGTATGTGGTTGCTTGGATTGAGGTCAACTGGAATTCATTGTATGTGATTTTGTTTATTAGGCAGGAGCAGGAAAGGAGCAACTTATGAAATTGTATGACTGAGGAAGTGACAGTTGCATGTAACAACTTGCATTCAGTTGATGTTTCATTGAATGTTGTCAATAGCTCAGTGAATGGTAGAGTATCTCTGATTTTAACTGAATTGTCAGTGATTTGCATCTCAGATCTGAGATAATAAACAGTTCTGTGGACATGACATCATCTGTTTGAAACATGGCACAATTTTTAATATATTATCACTAAATTGATACTGAATGGTTTTCCAGGTCATAAAATGAGAGATCAGATTATTTTGCAACAGAAAGGATGTAAAAAAGCTAATTACTTGATCTGAATTGCCTAAGTGATTCTATTCTGCACTTTGTATGTTAAACACTGACAAATGAGGACAATTAATACTGAACTAAAGTTCAGAGTGTACAGTGTATAGCATAGATTATTTCCCTCTCGCTGTTACAGCTGTGTTTCACTGTTAGTCACAGCTTTTAGTGCCCACCTCTTACCATTTCAGTCTTAGGCTCCAAGAATGCATATGTTGCCATGTTTTTGTTGCGTCCATACTTGCCCATATGTATTGTATGTGTCATATGTGATGTGACATATGCTGTTTGTGCTAGAAAGCTCCAGAATTCTCTATTGTTAATTGAAGGTAAAAAAGGCCCCCATGCTTGAGCAGAAGTGTGGAATAAGCCCAGGAGTACTCTAAATGCTTGTGAAATCCTCTTCCCTTTTTGTGGCTTTGCACCAAAATGGTCCATATTGCTTACCACTTTATATAGTCTCCAGAACTGAGTCCATAGTTTGGTTATTTTTTAAATTTGTTAAATACTAATTTTATATTGGATATGTGTCCTCTTCTAGGTGTTGTCTTTCTCTTGTAGTGATATTTCCTTTAGGTAGGCAGATTTTACATACAGAATATCTACTCTAGGCACATAAGTTCTGAATTTAATTTGCCTAATCAAATGCTGTTTTGCCCAAAGAGCTTTCAAATGAGGTAAAAGCTCTTTGTATGTTTTGGAGATTTATTCTTTTTACTATTTTTTTTTTTTTGGTAGGATGGGAGGGGAGAGGAAGGGGAAGGTCATTACATTAAAATTAATTCTCCTGCAGTTTCTCAACTAATTTGCTTCTGGACATCTCCATCTTGATAGTACTGAACTATCTCATACTGCATCATCAACTGTCTCATTTGTCTTAGTTTAATCTGAGAGGCCTTCTTGGAGTATTTTAAGTCTACACAACCATAGTGTCCTACTCTTTCATCCAGTAATGCCATGGCTAGAATACTCTGTCCTTTTCTTCTGTTCTCTAAATCATTTAAGCTTCTTAATCCCATCAGAGTACTCGCATGCTAAAATGTAGGATACCTTGGGGTACTGGAAGCCATTCTTGCTACTTTTTTATTGAAGCAACCCTAATTTTTGTGGCGTAAATATTTTTCAGTGGACTGGAGAAAGTTTATCTATATCCATATAGAGAAAACCTAGTAGTGGGGAAAACTGAGAGGGGAATATCTTGAGTTTCAGACTCCTGTTCTACTGAATATTTCATTATTTATTTTCAACTGATCAACAAAATAAAAGCCTAAAATTTGTGTGTGTTTTCTTTTTATCACAACTACTTTGGCTGTTGGGCTATATCCAAGTTTGCTTTTATCCCTTTTCTGACTGTTGCTATGAATATTTAATCAATTCCATGTACAGTGGAGCAAATTCAGCAGGAAGTAATGAAAATGCCATTAAGATAGAAGACTGTCCTATATCTGTTGTTTTGGGGACACCTTGGAAGTGACAGATGTTGGTTTGGGTTCTGCAGGCTTATTCTAGAATGGGATACTTCTCTTCTGAATCTTAAGTGTTGCACAGTGAAGAGGGCACTGATTCTTCTCCTTTTTCTGTATTTTGGGAGTGGAGACTTAGACCACCTCAATTTCTTAACAGAAGTGTTGGGTATCAGATTCCCAGTAAGAGATCTAATAAAGTGATTTCTGTAAACTCAGAAATAAGCCAAATCAGCCTTTTATGAGCACTGGATTTCTTAAGCAGCTCCTGCTCTAGCTACTAATGACTGTGACTACTGATCTCAGTCACGCACTTGCCCCATGTGCCTGTGGCCCAGCTTTAGCTGTAGATTTCTCTGTGCTTCTGCTGCTTAATGGGAAGGTAAGAATCCTAATGAGAAAGTGCTCTGTAAAGATTTCATCTCTATCTCAGCTTAAAGCATTTTTTTTCCCCACAAAGATTTTCAGAATATTCACAATAATAAAATGGTTGCTGAAGTGATAAAGATTACTGCCAATAGTCATGGGAAAGACAAGCTGTGTTTTTAATGATGCAATTTGCAAACCATATGTCAAAACACAAATGAAACTGCTTCCTGAAGATCGTGCCAGCTAAGTTAGCAACCACAGTATAGGATGAAAGTGAATAAAGAGCTATGACTTCTGTCTTTTATTGTTAAGCACACTTTACATGACCTTCTCCAGTACTTTTGCTGCAAAGCCACAGTAACACTTGCAGGAAGTGTAAAGAACTATTCTGGTCCTGTTCTACAGATGGGATCATTCAAAGTAAAGAGAAGTGAGGAGTTATAGAAATACTTTTTGCTTCTTTTAGCTCACAGGCAAACTTTAATCCCCATACCATTAATCCCAGTATGACAATGTGTATGACAATGAGGGCAGAGAAGAGCAGGGCAGTGTGGCATTTCCAATACTGTTTTATAATAATCCTAGGTAACAACACATCTATCTGAACTGAGTGAACATCTCAGTTCCAATCTGGAGGTAATGTTCTTTCTTCCTTGGTAGCCTCTGGACACTTGAAATACACTGCCTTCTCCTTCAGTGTTTTAGGCAGTGTCTTATTACAAGGTGATAAATAACACTAGTACCAGAGATAGGAATAACAGCAGCCAGAACTTTTCTCCCTATTCATTTTCTGCTTAACAAATACTGAATATAAATATTTTCTATTCATGAACATGAATGGAAAGTAAAACAGAGAACAGTGTCATGCCCTGTACACAGTGATGCTCTTCACATTCCCCCCTTACAGTCTGGTGGATGTTGGCTTTGATGCCTCATTGGACTATTTCTTGTTCCAAGTGTATCTTTTCTGCAGTTTTGTGCGTGATCTTTGAGGTAGGCTGCAAAGCCTCTAGCCTTTCTCTGTCTAAATGCTGTTTTCATGGCTTTGTCCTCAGGAAGAAGTTTTCTAGCAACAGTCAGAAACAAAAGAAAGCTAAATTTTGTTCTTGATACAGATGAGTAAAAGCATTGTACTGGTACAGTAATCAGTGCTGCACTCGATTTATTTGCTGTAGTATATCTAATAAATGCCTTGCTCTTCAGGACTTTCACGTTTAATTAGATAAATTAATTAGGATGATTTTGTTTTTCTACTGACTTGTTTTTCTGCTGCTTATAAAAAAATGGTGTCTTTTTGCTTAGTGGTGTAGTCGTGTTTTGTTGTGGAAAAATCTAGCTGTAAACTATCACAGTGATGTTGCCAGGAATCACCACAGAGCTAGGCTCTACTTGTTAATGAGATTGCTGTCTGGTATTTTCTTTACTCTCCTCAATTTATAAGTCCTTCTTACACATTTTAGCATTCAGACAGTCTATCTTCATTTTGCTCCTGACCATTTCCCTACTGGGCTCAACAGTTTCTCCCTAGTCTTGTTTACCTCCCTCTCCTCTTCATTTTTAGTTCAGGTTCTCTGTTATTGTTATGTCTTTAAGTAGTGAAGCTACATGATGGCCTTTTATTCACTGCACTTAGTTTCTCAATCTGTTGCAGTCATACTAGCAGTCCACTGTTGGGTATCTCTCATGTTCTGTTTCCTTAGACTTAGAATTATAGAATGGTTTGGGTTGGAAAGGACCTTAAGATCATCTAATTCCAGTCTCCTGATATGCACAGGGACACCTCACACCCAAGGCTCTGTCCAACCTGGCCTTGAATACTGCCAGGGATGGAGCATTCACTACTTCTTTGGGCAACGTGTTCCAGTGCCTCACCACCCTCATGGCAAAGACCTTCAGGAAGAACTTAGTCTTTTTCTAACAAGAACTGGGAGAAGAACAAGACTGTGTAAAAACAATGATATTTCACCATTTCTTTTATGTATCTAGTAAGTGTGAAATGTTACTGACAATAGTATCTTTACTGTTGTATGGAAACACTAGAATAGCTATTGCTTTTTTAGAACTCAGATTAGCAGCAACAGTGAGAGTCAGGTTGCTGGGCAGTGATGAGCATGGGAGGGGAAGAATAATGAAGTTTAAAGAAATCCTATGCTTTATTCCCCCATAGTCTTGATGAAAGTATTTCATTTGGCTTCATGTGGAAGTTTGAAATTTCAAATTAAATAAACCTTCGACATACCCTTTCTTATTACTTAGTTCCATTATTTCATCGTAGCATTGCCAACAATATGAGTAAACTGGAATTGCTTGTATTTTAGATTTTGCTGAAGAAAGCACCCTGTGCCCAAAAGTATGCTTGCTTTTTCAAGCTCTGTCAGCTAATCTAATAAAAGATACCATTTTTATAAAACTCTCTTCACTTATGCCCATTCCTCATATCCTCCTAAATCAATAAATAAATTTAAGGGAATCTAAAAATAATCTGGGCTTGTTTTGTCTTAGGATCCCAACATACCATGCAAAATACCTTAAGAATCTGGCTATGTAGCTGCTCAGCAGTATTTCTCCTGGGAGACAGGCTAGGAAGAAAACTAAGTGGAGATGAAGACCTGATTTTTGGTTGTTTTTTTTTTTAATTTATCTTTTCTCATTTTACATAAAAGATATTGAATCTTGGGATGATACAAAGAGGTGTGGTAAATGGCTTGCTTCTCAGTGGTTCCTTTTTTCAAAGCAGAACAGCAGAATACAGCACTTGACAGTGTGGATGTACGTCATTATTATATGCGCGATTTGAAGTGGACATTTTGATATTGTTGAAAATATATATGTAGCAGGTAAAGAGATTAGAAGCACATTTCTTTAGTGTATGCTGGAGGGTTTAAAGCAAATATATATCTTAATCATGTGTTGATTAAAGCATATTCCTGTAATTAGTACGGCACCATTTCTTGGAGTTTGTTAATACAATGTAACGAAAATATTCACATTTATCTATCTTTTCACTCCTCATCTGCAGATTTGGTATGTGAGAATTGATTATAATTTTATAAACACAAGACTTCCTTGCAGCAAAGTATTGCTGATTCAAAATTCTTTGGATGAAAAAGAAACAAGGATTTCACACTTCTTTTTCTTTCCCCTTTTCCCCTCTGCTATTCACCCAATCAGTTTCTTAACTGAAGTGGAATCTTCTAAGGAATATCATAAATTATATCAGTAATTGAAATGGTTTGTTTCCCACCTTTAATTCAGTTTCCATTATTTGAAATCAAAGTACTTCTATGGTACCACAATTAACATAAGACCAGTATGGTACAGGCGATACTCTTAATTGCCAGGTACTGTGAAGTACTTCATGGAACTAAGACCTGAAATTTCTTCGGGGTCATGCACTGCTTTGTGAAGTGAGAGATGCCCGTTTAATGTACTGTCAGATATTTGGCAAAATATCTGTTGGGAGATCTTTTGAGCCTCCCTAGTATATTATTAAAGGTTGTCATGTTATCCAGGGATTTTGTGTTGATTGTGAGTGACAGGCAGAGTACTGTTCTTACATGAAATATTCCAGATTCTGGAATTCTAACTTTTTCTTTACTGGCTGGTACTTAAAAATTTTGATTTACAGTAGCTACAACTTCTCTGTAGGTAGTCAGCATTTAAATCAACAAACACAGACTTTCTCCGATTTTCATTTTGCTTTGACCACTAAAGTCACTTGATTAGTATGAATTTAAAGTTATAGATCCTTTTATCCTGAAAAGAGATGCTTATACACTCTTTTCATGAACAAAATTCTGACCAGAAGACAAAAACCTCTTACAAAACAATGCACTTTGGGAAGTTTCTTGTGCATTTTATTTTGCACATGTTCTCAGATAATCATACACTTTGAGAAGACAGGTTATCACTTTGCCACATGAAGAGCAGTTTTGTGCCTCTAATCTTGCTTGCCTATGTGAAAAGCAGGTAACCTGGAGGGAAAACAACATGCCTTTAGTCGTGTCAGAACCAATCATTTACATTAGTGCTTGAAGACTGATCTACATTCTCAGTTTTCTCTCACAGGATTCAAACTTATTTGAAGTAAGGTAAGGTCACTGAGGGAAAATTTAAATTGTGATACTGCTAACTGAACCTTTTCTTCTTTTAAATCTACCTAGGTAGATTTCTCCTATAGAAGGAGGAGAAGGTTTTCCCTAAAAAAAAAAGAAAATAAAAAATAGTATTTGTGTGTGTGTGTATATATATATATATGGAAAGGAGTATTTATATGGATGTTGTAAGTAAAATTCTACCCTCCCAATTTCTCTGGGAGAGGCAATTTGAAACCCTCTGGAAAGGGTTTTGCTATATATTAAATTGATGCAAATCAAGCTTATACTGAGTTATACAAGGTGAGCATCTGGTAATACCTCTGTGAGAGCATTTGGTGATATTGCTCTCAGACTGTGCTAACTTTATTATAAACATTGGTAAATTAAGTGCTATCCTGGGTTGCACCCAGGGTCTCCATAGTCTATGACATGACAGTAAAGAAATGTTTATAATCTATTTTTGATGTTAACAACAAGCTACATCAATCGAGTTGTAGAGAACTTTGACTGATTTCAGATTTAAATATGACCTATAAGGACCTGGACTGAAGTCTGAGCTCACTGAACTTTGCATCTCTGTTTTGTGTGAATTCTGCCAGATTAGGAAGCAGAAAGCTATGTTTGCCTTTTCTTTCGTGGCATTGTGACCTGCAAACCTGTTGTGTTGTGCAGTACATACGGGCGCAATATGTGGAGGGGAGAGCTTGATCTATTGATCTATTGTTGGGGACCAGTCTTGTTCAACGTCTTTGTCAGTGACATGGACAGTGGGATTGAGTACACCCTCAGCAAGTTCTCTGATGACAGCAAGCTGTGTGGTTCAGTTGATATGCTGGAGGGAAGGGATGTGACCCAGAAAGACCTGAACATGCTTGAGAGGTGGGTCAGTGCCAACCTCATGAAGTTTAACCATTCCAAGTGCAAGGTCTTACACTTAGGTCGGAGCAATCCCAGGCACAGCTGCAGGTGGGGTGGGGAAGAGATTCAGAGCAGCCCTGAGGAGAAGGACTTGGGGGTGTTGGTCTATGAGAGAATGAACATGAGCTGGCAGTGTGCGCTTGCAGCTGAGAAAGCCAACCTATCCTGGGCTGCATCAAAAGGAGTGTGACCAGAAGGTCAAAGGAAGTGATCCTGCCCCTCTACTGTGCTCTTGTGAGACCTCACTTGGAGTATTGTGTGGAGTTCTGGTGTCCTCAACATAA
>JASSUY010047178.1:30045-67309 GCA_032466535.1 Forpus xanthops | reverse complement strand
TACTAACAGTTCTAGGGAGAGGTAGCTGCTGCTTATCTCCAATTTCTCTGAGTTTTTCTAATTAGTGAAATAGATGACAACACCAACAACTCAACTGTTTCATAAGAAAGAAGTGACCTAGTCCTACTTTGTGATGCCTGTCTTCAGAATTCTGGGGTGGGCAAGTCCAAGAGAGAATTACATTTGTTCCTCCCTCACAGAATCTGCTAGGTAATTATTTTCTTTCTTGGTACATACTGTGATTGCAGCTGGTAAGCATTTTGAGATGCCAGTATAATGGAGAGCACACTTGGGAAGAAAGATTAGTGTGGCTGCTGAAGATACAGATCTGATTTTGAAAACCATACGTGACATGTCACAACTCTAATCTTCTTCTGGTCTAAAGTGAATCCAACCCATGTGTGAAAAATTAGTATCTGCTTATGTGATCTCCATCACATGGCCCTAGGAGAGTTAGCAGTGGAACCTGTGAATCTTCACATGCCTTCTGTGGTAGAGACAGGTCATCTTTTTGCCTACTCAGTGTATTAGTCCCACAGTGTGCAATACAAGACACTTACAGTTTACAAGCATTTTGGTATAAGAACAATCCATCAAGGGCTGTAAAATGCTTTGGTGATACTTCTGGCTCAGGAAGTTCCTGATCTGCTTGTTTCTGGAGGCTGGAATAATGCATCTTTGAAGTGTGCCTGCCCTGCTCAGTCTCAGTAAGGTTACTGACTGCTGTCAGAAATACAAAATTGGCTAAAGACTTTTGATCTGGTTCAGTACAGTTATTCTAAAAGTTGTTATTAAAACAAAATGTTTGTCTGAGTGTGACTTTTAGTGGCACCAACGATCAAAACCTTGACTAAAGTCAATGGCAATTGTGGATGTTCAAATCTTCCAAAAAAAAAAAGAAAAAAATCAAAGTATTTTATTTGAGACTAACAACCAAATTTGAAACTAACAACCAGTCTGAATATTATCATTGTAAATGGCACAGCATTCTCCCGGCACAGACACCTTTTCCAGGAAAACCTTAGGAATATTCTGTAATTCATGTTAATAGGAAAGCTGAGAAAACACAGGCTTACACAGCACTGCCAGCTCCTATGATTTTATCATAAACTTGATAATATTTCATGTTTTCGTTAAGGTCTAAAATCCTGGATTTATTGTGAGAATCTCAGATTACACATTTGAAAGGTAAGCTTTTGGTTCTCATGGCTGCAGAGAAAGCTTGCAAATCTGAATTTTAGACTTCATAATCAGATGATAAGAGCCTCTACAACCTTTATGTTAACAGAAAAAAGAAAAGAAAAAAATAAAGAAAGAAGGCTGTAAGCCAATCTCCTCATTTTTGGAAACCTGACTCACAATTTGAACGCTTTGATTTGGCATTAATGCTTAACTTCAGTTTTGCAAAACAGTCACATTAATGTCTAAGTGTTCATGTTTTCCATATGAATTTGGCAGGCTTATGCATTTTTGTGTAGTCTTACGACTAGTCAATACTAGTTTGTGAAGACCTTAAACACAAGTCCTTTCTATCATGAACAACTCCTTTTTCTCGTACTATTTCTGGATCATGACCCATTTCTTACATTTCCATGTCTAAAACGAAGGAAGCAAATATTTATATATAGAGCACATTCATATTCAAAGTATGCTGAAGCTGATGGGCCTTTATCAGCACTGCTGGACTTTGGTACCAGTAAAGTTCTCAGCTCAGTGCTCTGTGCTGAGAGCCCTTATATTGGATTCAGAGCAATGTGCATTTTGTTCTTTACTGACTCCCTCCCAAGAGCAAACATTTAGTTTCTTCCAGATTTAACTGCGGTTAATTATTGCTGCTGGCAGAAATGAGAAAAACATGAGAGAGTACGGAGATACCTTGCTAGGTAATGGCCATCTTAGGTCTTGCTGAAGTTGCTGCCTTGACTTCTGTTTTCAGCTGTCACTAAGAGGTTCCCAGCTGCCTGTAGACAGATGGCAACATCCTTGCAGTACACCCAGCTTCCTGACAGGTCTCTGGCCTGGCTAAGCGAGCCAACAGAGCCAGTCATGGAACATGTCATGAGCCCCTATCCTAGAACAGGCTTGTCTTGATCCTCTGTGTTGGATTCACTCATACTTCTTCCTAAGTCTGCCTTCCATGGCAGGATTAGCAGGTGTAAAGGAACAAGTACTGCAGTATCAGCCCAATAAACACAATGTGTGTTCATAGTGCAATTGTTAGGGCTGCATCTAATAGTTTGTAGGATCACTCTGTGGTGCCCCGCAAAAGTTTTCTCCTGCCTTTCCATCTGCAGGAGCTTGCTTTCCACAGAGCTCCCCAGCTGTGCCCTGCTTTCCAGAGGCTTTCTCTGATGTTTGCCGTTCATGCCGCTGTGAGAGAGATGAAGTTTCTGTACTACACCCAATTCTCTTGAGACAGGAAATATAGTATAAACCAAGCACTTTTTCTGTGACATTTTCTTAAGGCTACAGAGAAGAGATGACATGAACACAGACCTCTGAAGACAGGAGTGATGAGCAGAGCATGCTGACCCTCAGGTACCTCATTCACCTGAATAACTGTCTCTGATAGCAAGTCTGCATGTTTCTACCTCTGTCTGCTGAAAGCAGATGACTTAGCAAGGTTGTATCACCAAGTCAGTTGGTCATAAAGAGAGTTCAACCAACTACATCCATAACCTGTGCAAGTAAGAGACAGCCTCCAAAAGGCAATATAAACAGAAGACCAAAAATAAACCTGAGGATTGCTTTGTGTTTCATAGCTTGTTCTGCAATGAGAAAGTTACCCATGCTTGGTGTTCATCTAGGAAGCTTAGTATGAAGAAGCAGTCCTTGATCATTTAAAGCTGCTCAACCCCTCCAGCTCTGGGAGGAGATAAGCCCCCCTGGGAACCAGCCAGGCAGAGCTGGGACCTTCCTACCCCTCCCTGTGTGCCTGTGGGAGGCATGGCCACAGCCCCCATTCTAGAGCCTGGATATTTTTCATCCCAAATACAGATTCATTAAATAGACATCAGAAAAATTACTCTCTAACGCACAATATTCTTCTGCCTTTCACCTCCATACAGGAAGATTTTAATAGATATTGATGACATTTTATGTCTGATTAAAAATAGAAAAAAATAATATTGAAACTTTTCTCCAGCATGAATTATAGAATACTTATGTTTTGTTAACTGCTTATTGTTACATAAAAATCTAATATACAGCCCTGTGTTATCCCCAGCAGAAAATTAGTATCATTTAATTCTTGCTGGCTTTTTTCCACAGAGCAAATGAATACTCTGTACTGAACTGTCCTCTTTTAGGGAGACTGTAAGGCAGGAGAGTGCAGTCCACACAAATATTTTTGCTGTTTTGTCACCAAAAATTTCAGGGGGTGGAGGAGAAGAAGAGTAGAGAGACCTCCTGATCTCAGAGCACTCCTAGACATCAGTTGTTCCTGACAAAGCCTAAATGAAGCTTAGTAGGGAAGAGTATCACTAAGGCTCTGTAAGTAGTTTTAAGGGCAAATATATATTATTTTTAAAGTCTAGTAACTTCAGCGTCATGCTTTCTGTAGCGCATAACACGTAGTGATCAAAAAGTTACACCTTTACTTGAAATGAAGTGTGTCTGAAAGCAAAGATTATACAATAAAATAATTGGGAAATACCATTATAAACACCATGTGGCATTTGCATGCATTCAAGAACTATTGATTTACCATTCCCAGCCACTAATAGTGAAGTAAGAACTTGCCCTGTCCTTAACCAATCCAAAGTTAACAATGCCCCAATATCACTTTGAGCCTGCCCAGTCTTGAATCTACATCTCCCCTTGGAGAAATTACACAGCCTAACATGCAACTCTGCTAAAATCCAGCAATGAGCCCCTTGCTATGAAGTAGTTAATAAGGTAATTCTAGAAGCCCAAGTTTGTTTCCGTAACTACATAACATTGCACAAACATTTTAGTTGCAATTTTGTGGCAATGGTTTCACAGTTATTTGATTAAAATGCAGTGCCATACTGCTTGGAGCCTGGGAGTGTCTGATATCAGTGAAAGCTCTTTAGAAGTGCTACAATTTAAAATTACAGCTTACTCTATTTGAAGGGATATTTTTAGTCTATTTATTCAGAGTATAAATATAGTTCTATACATCACTGGTTTAGTGTCTCTTGAGCTGGTCAGAAAGACGCTTTGCCCAGCACCAGACAAAGGTCAACAAATGGGTATCTTTTCTTTCTTTTTTCCTTCCTTTCTTTTTTTGTGAAGCAGCATTAAGTGCTTTAGAAAGCAAAGTATCTTGTCAGCAAAGGCTGCTGACCTACTTATAGTAAATACTCCTATTGAAAAGGGCTTTTTCCAAGATCTATCATTTCAAATAAAAACACATCTAAAATTAGGTGGAAAGTGTTTAAGGGATCCCTGAGCAAAGATAACCAAAAGAATAAAAGGCAAGAGAAGGGAAATGGTGATGAATCACCAGGCAGTCAGGAGGAGTGATGTAGTGCCTATTTCTACAAATGACCATTCTCTGGCTTTATTATCAACAGCATTACAAGTTATTTATTTCTGATTATTTGTTTGGGTGTCAGAGGAATGTTTGTGACTGCAAGCCCCTGGAAACCAAAGTTTTATGTACGTACAAAGGGCACAGTGCAGTCACAACTCTGCTCAGCTGTCGCTTTTGTCCTTGACCTAAAGGAACCTTCCCTTCACCACAACAACCCAATAGCACACATTTGGTTTCTGTGTTAATGTAGCTCTGGTCTTTCCTCGAGCTGGGTTTGCTAGTAGTACTGACCTGTGACAACTGCTTCAAGGAGCAGCAAGTTTGGGTTGATTTTGGATTTAATGTGTGCTGGAAAAATGGGATAGAACTTCCTCTGATAACGACCTCTCATAAACACATTGCTCTTCTAGTCAGAGTCTGCCTCAGTCTTGCTATAATTTACAGACTTGAGCACCTAGAAGAAACCACAAAGATTCAGTAGGCTCTGCAGTTCACATCTTAGTGGAATGGCCACCAGAAAAGAAAAAAAAAAAAACAAAACACAACAGCAGAGCCACTTCTGGGTGGTGTTTCTGAGCATCTTATTTGGAAGGCACAAAAATCTACTGTCTTGCATATTATGGACTGATTGAAATGTGTGTATGGGAGGAAAACCATGTAATGTCCCTTTGTTGAGGTAAAGTTTTTTGAGGTGAATGTCAACAAGTAAAGGAAATTGGCAGTCAGAATCTGAGAAAAGAAGGTGAGATTTCTGCATATGCAAGGAAAGATTTCTGACCAGGAGGTACACAACACAGGCACACAGTCATTAGGACTAACCTGAGAAGTTTGTAATAGCTATTCAGGCACAGCTTCTTAAGACTTAATTTTGGATTTGTCCTTTTTAGTACTACCTTACAACAAATAATCAATTTGGCTGAGATGGAGCGAGGTTTCAGTGAGGAATACTGTTCTGTTGAATTTTAAATTTAATTTTCTTTTTTTTTTTTACTAGATATTAACAAAATTCACCCCCAAAATCATGCCAAAGCTGCAAGAGAGACATAGCAAGATGTTTCAGTCCTGTTCCCAGCTCACTATAAGTCTGGGCCTCTTTGTACGTCCCAGTTTTTCGCTGCAAATCTCTCTATCTCATCTGTGCAATCTGAGGCCACATTCTTAATATTTCACGTGCCTCTCAGATGCTGGTGGGACTAAATAGTAGAATTAAAAAAAAAAATTAAAAAAAATCAATTTAGCTTAATCCTTATTTCAGGCACCTGACACTTTTATTCCTTCATTTACTGCTTCCATTTCAGAAAACAGACACTTCTACTTTCTCAGGACTATTAAAATGCAAGGAGCGATCTGGATAAATATTCTCTCCAAGGTGCAGCACAGAGGCTGTCGATCGCAGGCTCTGCACTCGCCTGGTGTGTGGAATACATATCGACGTCAAGGGGAGTTCCTCTCACAGAACAAAGGTGGAATGTGCAAGCAGGAATGGCGTGGGGCGCTGCAGAAAATGAAGGGGGCTGCTCCTGTTGGTCAGATGAAAGATAAATACAGTCTCCATTACAGTCAAAAATGGTGTGACACAAGCAGTTTTCCTGATGATTTTTATCTCACCCTAAAGAAACCATTAAAAAACCTTAAACTGAAATGCATAGCCTATAAAATGAAAATACTGAGAAGCTCGTTCACACTCCAGTGAAAACCCCAAGGAGAGGATGCTCATTTCTGTGTTGCTTGTATTGGTTTGTGTCTCCCGAGCTCTCTAAATCAAATTCACGGTATCTGCAGGCTATGATGGGACTTCCCCTAAACACTGCAGTTCTCACAACACAAAACCTGTGAGCTTCAGCATACAGACAGCCCTTTCTGAATTCTGCTTATGGAAGCCGGGTGGGCTCTACTGTGTTCTCAGCCATCAGCTCCCCTTTTTGATTTCTTTATGAGATATTATGCACATAATAAGAAATATATACTTTAACACGTACTTTTACAAATCTATATGAACCATATGCTTAGTAAGAGAAGTAAAACTTGTTAGCTCTTTCCCAAAATGCTTTTGCATTTTCTAATCGCTACATATAATTAATGATTATTTTTGCATAACTTGAAGTCTTAGGACTAGGCACAGTAGTCCACATACTAGTCCCCCAAGAAAAAACAAAGAAGTATTTCTTATTTACAGGACTGAAATATAGCAGACAGATGACAACGTGATCACTGCCTAACATATCACCTACACCACGGCAAGGATTGCACCTGGGAAGTGTTTATTATAGCCAGAAAGACAGCCATCTCTAAGATGCTTTAGGATGTGACTCATGATAATGACTAATAGGAAGTTATTTTACTCGTAAGTCTGGTCTGTCCCTAATCCATCTGTTAGTCTTGTTCCTACAAAAAGCAAAACAATTCGGCAGAATGTTTTTACACAGACAGAATACATTTACATGATAGACTCTCCATTGCTGCTGGAAAAGCAAGCCATTATAGCATGAGAATATACTGTAGGAATTCCTTTTTGGATAGCATTTTTGCAATGGCAGTTCCAGGTGAGCCATCTAGAGGCAAAACCAAGATTTTCTTAGAGAATATTCCACACTAGTGTTGTAATGAATTCCTCTCAAATAAAGATCCTAAAAGATTCATATCATCATA
The DNA here is from genome assembly GCA_032466535.1 of Forpus xanthops. Taxonomy (NCBI): domain Eukaryota; kingdom Metazoa; phylum Chordata; class Aves; order Psittaciformes; family Psittacidae; genus Forpus; species Forpus xanthops. Next base: position 60,162 of record JASSUY010047178.1, on the reverse strand, counting down.
TGTACGAAGAGCTGAGAGAGTGCCATCTGTTAAATTCATAAACTTCTTACATGCTTCAATTTCCTCTACTCACACTATGAGTTTAACAGCTTCCTCTGCTTCTAAAATGATTTCCAAGAGTTGTTTGGATTGCTTTGTGCTAACACAGTATCAAGAAAAGCCCATGTTAATTAAAATAAGTAATATACCAATTAAAAGAGAGAATGTAGATTTAAAAACCCTGGGAATCTCTTCCTGTTCTTGACTCTGAGTGACACTGAGAAATTCTCCTAGCCAGAGTTAGTTTTACCACCCATAAAGTATGGCTCATAATTTTACTGTCTTCATAAAGCACTTTATGATCTTTGGATGAAATACCAAAACACTACAATAAAGTTACACACACAGTAAATACAATGAATGGCCACATTTTGCCTTTACTTCCCTCTTGCTTAATCCTATTAAAAATCAGAACTACACAGTACATAAATCAGAGCCAAGCAAGCAGTCTTCTTTGCACTTAGCAGTAGCAGCATCACAGAGCAGCTTATGAAAGGAGGATAAAAGTCACCACTCTGAAAAACATCAGGGGTTATCTTAGAGTAGCAGTGCATCTGGTACAGCCTGTGGCAGAGTTTAGAGTGGGTAGTCACCAAAGGCTTATTTACTATTCAGATTGCTAAATGACTTTGAAAACATTTCTATTTATACAAAATTTCCCTATGACGTCTAACTGAACCCTACTGAAATACAAGATTTTTTTCTCAACATGCTGGCTAAAGTAATGCAGCCAAAAACCTGACCTCTTCTGAAGGCCCAGCACTTGCAGCTGATTACAGGGTACAATGACAGCAGGGCTGCCAAGGCTCTGATTTGGAAGGTGTAGTTTCAGCCCCAGGGACAAAAGAGTCCCAAATCCAGCTGAGACTACCCTGATTTAGAAATTCCTGGAGTCCAGTGCAGCCATAGCTACCCCAGCCACTAAAAGTAGACGCAGATGCTCTGCCTTCGTACCAATTACAGTGATTACAATGGGAAACAGGAGTGAAAAACCTCACTTAGTGGCATTATTCTGAGCCCACATGTGGACATCTCTGCTTCAGACACACTTATCCTTGGGAACTTCAAGAGCCCTTCCTGGACTATCAACAAAGCCTGAATGGCCATTTTAAAAAAAATCTATGCAAAGCCTCAGCTGTAACCTGTCTACCACTTAGCTTTTCTCTGCAGTATAAAACATGAAACCTACATCAGCATATGTCAGGCTGGACACACACTGCACGTGAGTACTGTTGTGTGATGCTGAGGGTGGAGATTGTTCACAGAGATCATCGTGGTTGGGAGTTTTGGGAAAGCAAGAAAGGATGGGGATAAGGAGCAGGCTGGTGATCTTCTCACCCTTCCTCAAGTTGACAGAACATGTTGGGATAGGCACTCTGGGAAAACATTGTGTTCTTGTCAAAAAAATAAACAGATAAGGGCAAGGGGCCAACAGAGTGATTGGTCCCACTGGGAGCAGAATGAATCACACAGTGTTTCCTAGCCTCAAAACACAGGATTTTCATGTGGCATGACACAATGTTGGTGTTAAGGATTCACAGACAAAGGTGAAAGATGGGCAGCTGCCTGCACATCAGCCCATGAGTAGGTCACTGCCCTGTGCAACAGGTAACAAAGTCAGAATACAACAGCACACTGATTTCTGTTTGAACATCTCCTACAAGAGGCTGGTGCTTTACAGGGGATCCTAGAGACAGTGCTGACCAAGTTCATAAACTTACTATCTTAGCTCCTGGGGTGTGATTTGGACAAGGAGATCTGACCCCATATCTGTTCCTTTCTGTACATCTGGCTTTGTTGAGCCATGGGCAGCCCTCCACCTGGCTTGCACCATGCTCCAGATGCGCAACACTATCTTTTGTAGAAGGGGCCACTTGGACTCCTGTCCCTACTTCCTTCAGACAGCTGTGGTCTCCTGCATCTTCCCTCCCTGACCCAGGATCATAAATGCTTGCTAATACATTCATACAGTTCTTATTTCACTCTTCTTTTTTGGGAATTACAGAGGATTTTTGTTAACCATTTAAATTGTGCCAGTAATTGCTCTCATGTAGTTGAAGATACCTGATATTAGCTTAATACAAGCATTTACTGATTTTCCACAGACACAAGCAAGATAATCCTTGTGTATATATCTCAGACATTTATTCACACAGGATAAATAAATTCCATCCTACAGCTGTTTCCTAGGTAACTGAACCAGGACCACAGAAACAGACTGCATGCAGCTTAAACAGTCAAAACAACAAAACTGCAGCATTTCTTTCTGTCTCCAAACTTCTTATTTTGTGGGGCTATAAATATAACAAAAAAGTTTCAAGAAAGAAATATGCAACTGGAAAACGTGCACCTTTTCTCATATAGCCAGAACATGATCCCAAGACTCCTCTGATATATCAGTTCTATAAGCCACACAGAACTACCTTGCCTACATTTGGATTTCTGCCAGTGCCCAAACCCCTCTAAACCTGCAGAAAGCAGTCACCAAAAACTGTGGTTGTATGCCTCAGTGTGAAATCTAGCAAAATTCTTGGTCTCTATAGGCAATGCAAGGGCTCCCTATTGTTAACAAGCTGGAAGGTTGTAGCAGATGGGACCATTTCGCATCAGCAGGATGTAAACAGATTTTTTCCTTAGTGAAACTGTCTGTACCTACAATGCAGACACCTTGCAGGAATGGACAACCAGATCCTGTGAAACCCTGTTCTACCTTATTTTATCCATGACACAGACCACCAAATTTGCTTATCTATTTTTTTTTTTTTTGATCATATACTCATCAGCATATGTGACTATCTTAGTTTTACTTTGGATTTTTTTTTTCTGGTTCGGTTTTCTTTTTTTTTTTTTTTTCCAGTTTGCTTCAGCATCTGTCTTTGTGGGGCATCACATCTTTTTACAAATTTTCATCTCTCTTGGATTAACCACACTTGCTGATGGTCCTTTTTCTTGTGGGTTGCCTTTTGCCACGCAGAGCAGTCTGGGTACCTTTACCATGCTGGAACAGTTCCCAGATCTATGTGCCGACTGCCAACCTAGGGAGCCAGCAGCAGTGCCTACTTTCCTCAGGGATAGAGGGAGATTCTGCCACTGAGCATTCCCTTCTTGCACCCGTCAAGAAAGGCAACATTTAGTGCAAAGGGCTCTGCTGTCACACTAGCAAGTTAGAGGAAAACAAAACAAAACGCCATAACCTTTGACAGGGAAATAGGCAGGTGCACCTTTGCACCTGCAACAACAACGAGAGCAGCTGTGGAAAATGCATGTTGGTAGACAAAGGCAAAATTATTTTGCTTCCCACAGTGCAAAAGTCCTGTTAGGATCTTGCATTCACCTAGTAAAATTAGGGGAAACAAAATGCATTATGCTGGGTATACTCTCATTTAATCTATGGAAATAATAATACGGAAGTAATCAGCTGCCTAGTGATGTTTGTTTGTGACACTGTAATAATTGCTTCCAAAGACATATTATGCTGGTTGAAATAAATATATTTGGTTTATTGCGCAGAGCTGTGCAACACTATTTTTGCCTTATGGAGCAACATCTTTTTGTGTGTTAGAATCACTATAAAAGTGTTACTCTAATGATAAAAGCCTGATAAATAAATATTTAACTAAAGTTTTGTTAGCCGTAGGGCCATGGAAATGCAAATATTTGATCCTCAGTGGAACTGAGGTGATCCAGTTTTCATCTCCTAAGTGACAATCAAACACTATGAAGAATCAACCAATAGAGTAATTTTAGTAAAAAAAAAAAATAATGCCTTTTTCAGTTGTGTTAATACATCTGGCTATTTTTTTTTAAAGATGCAAAATGTGCATACTGGTGTGGGGAAGGAAAGCTTTTCAGTAGTGACATCAAGGGAAACATATTCCATGGAGAAGGGTCATACGATCATAAATACCAGCAGGGAAAAAGAGAGGTCTTCTGTTTTCATGATGAATTACATGCAATTTTTAGAAAAGGAATTTGAATATTGCCTATCCATCCAGAAACTAAGTGCACAGACTGAATTTTGGGAAACATGGTGCCAGCTTTTCACTGAATTACATTTATGTGGTCCTATAGAAAGTTATGAGGCAAAAGTTCATGCAAAAATGGGCTCAGATATACTCTGTAGAGGTACTTAGAAATCATAGGGCCTGAGTCTGATCTCTTTGGCACCGATTTGAATTTAAATTATAGTCAAGTCTGTTGATTTCAGAGGATGAGCCATGAATGGGTGACTATGTAAACATAGCTAAAATCAGATCACCCACAGCTACATTCAACCTTGCAGCTATGAAGCAGTAAAATTCTGGTAATATGGGTTCAATGCTTCTGGTCTGTTTCACTCCCACGTCTAAATGGTCAGCCTGCAGGGAAACAAGCTCTCATCTTGTCTGCTTCCTGTTTCAACTCAAAACCACTGAAAATTGCTTATTCTGCCCTCTTGCTGTTCATCAGCAAACGAGACAAACAATAGTAACTGTTCATGTACAGCTCCCAGTAAGTCAAGGAAAACAAGTCTTCACCTGAACTTCAACTAGAACATCCTTAGATGAGTGAGGGAAAAAACAACAACAACAAAAAAATCAACCCTTAGTTCTCCCGTTACTTGGCTGGTCAGAAGTAACAATTAAAACTAAACAGCAAGTCCCCTTTGTCATTGAAATTCAGAGATCTCATTTCAAAGCCACACACATTTGTCAAGCAAGAAAACATTTAGCTGCTGTAGTCACTTGCCTGAATGTACCTATTTAAAAATTTGATCACCTACATAAAAGTAAGAATAGGTTCACATCATTTCATTGGCTGCAAGTCATAACCTTTCTTTAAAACTGTGCAGTACTTAAGGGCCTGTGAATACAGGAGGCAGTAAAACCCTGATGTTATTCATGTATCACCTAGCTAGGACCAACAGTCTCCTGGGGTGAAGCTCTTTAGTAAGCATGGTAGGTCCAGTATTTTGTAGCCCAGCTGGTTTAACTTTCCCCTGGGTAACAGGGAAGTGCTTCAGGGCCAGGCTGGGCACCCAAATCGCAGAATTACACTCCTTTCTCTTTTGACATACCTAGCTGGCACCTATGGCTCTGGAAATTCAGATGCAAGGGTGCCTAAGTAACTCTGACTAGTTAAATGCCTAGGAATGTCTCTCTCCTGAAGGCAATAACCTTCATCACAGAGAACATCTAATGTGAACAGCAAGCTGCAGTGTACCAGTGGAGTGCAGCTAATGTGCAGGTTGACTGTCTCACATGGGAAACTGCTTCCAACTTCAGTTTTGCTTGGATGCTTCTTCCTGGTGGATAGTCTTATAAACATAATTCAAGAGCACCCTGCAGAATTCTTAAACCAATGAATCACTAAGACTGAATGGTCTGAATGTGAAAATACAGTAAGGATTTAAAAACATGCAAGAAAGCTCTGAGGGGTCAGACTCAATGCCACGCTGATGGTGAACTCCAAGAGAACAACCTATAAATACCACCTGATGAACTTGCTTGTCTAATTTATTTTAGCGTACAGGTAAATATGTAGGAAAACCGTACTACAGCTCAGCTTTGGAATGGAGGTAAGGCCTCAATCATGAGTAAACCTACATACACCCACTTAATTCTGTAATACCAGTGGCATACAACTTACATGATATAAAATGAAATATATCCATGACTTGGCTTATATTTTCCATTCAGCCTTATTTCTCCCACACCTGCAATTAAATTGTACTGAAGTACCGCCAACTGCCTCCAACTTCTAGCAGTGTTCCTACCTCAGAATTTGTACTGGGAGTTCCTGTTGTTTGTAATAATATCAAAACCAAAGCCAAATAATATTCAAATAATGTCAAAAACAAAGCCAAAGGAGTTCACTACTGTTCCAATAACCAAGGGAAAGGTCATAAGGCAGCCTGAACCAACCTCTCCCTTCAACTAACACAGAACACCGGCAGAAGACGATTTTCCCCGTATTATAGACACTACTGTGTTTGCTATGTCAGGATGTATTATCATATAGGGCTCAGTACAGAGTCTAAAGTGCAGCATATAAAGAATTAAGGCTTATCCACCATTTCTCTCCAACATTTCTCTGAACCAGGCAGGACTTCCGTCCTCTTGCTTTTGAGTGCTTGCTAATTGTTTCAAACATTCCTTTTGTGTCTCTTCTAGCTTAGAGGACCTGTTTTTTATATGAATCTGACAGTGAATAGCAAATATAAATAAGAAAGAAGGTGTTTAGCCCTTCTAAGTTCGCAAGCTCATTATTTATGCACATATTTAGAGAGTACAAACTTTATACCATTTGAAAGGAAGCAAGCCCCAGGTAATTAACCAAAATGTCTTAATTATCAGTGGTTTTTATCCCCAGACTCTTAAGAAATCACTTCAATGATTGTTTTTTATCATGGAAACCACTTAACAGGAAACACTTCAGGCTGCAAACGTGAAAAGCAGATGAACTTATGTGATCACATAAGGTTTTATAGTGACGAATCAATGGAAGTGGTGTAACTACTAGGCAGATATCAGCTCAATTTTGGGGTTTGGTTTGGTATTATTATTATTCTATTTCTTACAGTATTTCCTGACTGAAGCAACAGTTGGTTCTTGTCACGTATACAGAAAGGCTCCTAATTTCCTATTGCACAACTGAAAGAAAACAAGCCCTCATATCTCACCCCAACATGCACTTTAACTTTGTGGGAATGACCATCCTTACACACCACTTCAGGTGACTGTGGTTGTTTTCTGCTCCCTTCTTGCTCTTCCTTGATTTAAAAATCTCACTTTTAAGAAATCAAAGTAAAATTTAATTGAAATGACAAGTTGTATTATCCAAACTGCCCTTAGTTTTTTGAAAGGACAGTGAGCTATTCTGCTGGACTAGGCTTTCAAGTCTCTAAAGAAAGCTAGTGGGACTTGGATGCTACATATCCGTGTCTGCATTTTGGGTATCATTATGGGAGTCTGTTCTCTGGCTCTACTTCTACAGAAGCTGCATTAGAGGTGCATTAGACCAGAGACTTTTTGGCATGGATAACTCAAAGCACTGAGTTAGAGCAAGGCTTCAGGAATCACTTCAGGACAGGTATTCTGCTTGACTTCTCAGTGTGCAGGCTTTCAAAGATAACCAGATAAAACAAAAACTTATGAATAAACAGTGGAGTCTGCTACACATAGAGTTAGTTGATAACATGTAAGATAATACAGGCAAGACATGGTTATTACACTCATGGAAATATCAACTGTGGTATCCTCATTTTAATCTTAAAGTGTGAACGCAAATTACAAAAGGCACTCAGTGTTTGCCAAGCTATGATAAATGACAAGTTTCTAGGACACATTTTTTCTCCTAGGCCAAAATCTTCATTTTTTTGATATTCAGAAATATCTGGGAGTTCTTAGTGAGGAGAGTAAATGCCCTATACACTCTGTAAGTTTACCAAAACCTAGTGATACCCCTTACCATTTTGAATAGAGGAGAATGTGCTTGCTCAGTCTTGGCAAAACAGAGAGTCTTCAGCTGTCATCCCAGAACCATCTACATCCCTAGTCTTCTATGGCCCAGGCTGAAAAAATGCCTTTTTCCCCTTGCATTACATAAACATTAATAGCAATCATTTAATTGGATCATTATAATGACAAACAGTCCTGATATCAAACTCAACAGGGAACTGCAGAAGCAATTAAAACCACAATCCTGCAGAAGGCTTTGTGAAACCGATACCATAAAATAAGCTATCACAGTTCCACTTAAAAGTCTTATGAACCTACAAATATATAGTGCTGAAATATATTTCTATTTTTCCAAAATGTAGATAGTGCTGAAATATGTTGGAAAAGAAGGTATATAGTGAGGAAAAATGGACACGGGCTTCACTCTATAGGTCTGAATAACCCTTTGCGAAATAGATGGTGGAAAAAAGTCTCTTTACTCTTGGGGATGGCATATTCCTGGGATTGAGGCCACGTGTCCAGATTTTGATTTTTCTAGAGTCAGAGAATTGTGTAGTCATTGTTGATTCTGCGGTAGAAGTGCTAGCAATATTGCCAACGGACTTCACCTCCCAACTACTGTTGGTAATACAGTAACTTTTCCACCTCCAGGATTACACTACCTGCCAACACAACCCCAAATGGCCTGGAAAAGAAGGGAAATTTATTGCACTGCTTTCGGTCATGTCTACATTAGGTTGTTGAACCGCTTTAACTGTGATTAACTTGAATCAAAGTAGCTGGTGCGTACATCACACTGGTGCTCAATGTGGTTTAGTATCTCAGGCTAAACTAAGCATCCCTCCTTAGAGCAGACATGAATCTATTGTGTGGGAAGCCCATTCCCTACAGAGGTCCTGCAGCCCAAGCTGCTCTACTGCCACTACTTTACTTAGTAACTCACTCTGTACTAAATTGCCTTGATATTTCTGTCTCTACTGTGTCAAGGCCTCCTTGGCTAGATGCGCTTTCTGCTTGATTATCAGTAGCCCTACAGACATTGACTGATCAAGTTTATACATCCGCTCTTAAACAGATGTATCTGGGTTTATTTATGAATCTTTGCATTGTTCTTAGATATGACTACACTTGCCAAAGACACATACTCAGCCTCACCACATTAACATATGCCACAATGTCAATGCTTTCAGGGAACTGCAAGAGCAGAGAGGCAAAAGGCTTGACTCGAGGCTGAGTCAAAGGAAAGGACTCCGGCAAAAGTGCCACAGCACAAAAGGCCATGATGGAGACACAAGCAGGACTCTTAGACAGGAGATGATGACTGTATTTAGTACCCAGGACACAAGCAAAGCCACTGCTAACATGGCACATACTGTCTGCAGCAGCACTGTGATAAATACCCACAATGGAACTGGCAGGCTCTGGAAAGCCACTGATGAAAGCACCCAGCACCCCGTGGCATGCAGGAGATTGGACCTAGGGGAGTATTACAGGGTAGCTGAGACTCAGCAGTTGCGGTGGAGACACATGAGCCTCAGAAGGACAGCCACATTGAAAGATGAACTCAATAGCCAGCTAAAAAAAACTGCTAGGCTATTCTCACTACCCTAATGTTTTTCAGACCTGGAAGAGTTTTCCAGGCTCTGAGGGTTTCCTTCCTCTTTGCCAAGGTACATGTTCACTATGTCTTAATGCTGTGTATCATCTATGTGTCATTCATTCACTCTTACTCTCCATTTGAGACAAAGAGGCCAAGCATAACAAGGGAAGTTTTGCACTCCTAACTGGAGTAAAAACATTGCCAAGGTTTCTGCTGATGCTAAGCCTACTGACAGTCAACAGCTACATCCAGGAAGAACTGGTTCTACTTTCATTAAAATCAACTACAGGACTACTTCTGCGAGTTTCTCTGTGAAGCCATTGAGTGTGAGGGGTATTCACCAGTGCCCTGCAGTGACCCTTCAAGCTTGCCACAATCTTCCCACAAGTCTTTTGGGGAGGCACTTTTAACTGAAGTGAATGGAGGAGCAGAACACCCCATCTGTATTTCAATGAGAGAAAAACAGATTGAACTTAAAGTTTCAAACACAAAAATGTAATGCAAAGCCAAGTAAGCTATCAATAGCCCTCAATTAAAATACTTAAATTCAGACTGTCTCAACATTCAAATTTCAGATAGAAAGGAGAGCTCTTGATTCTCACTCCAAATCTGTTTCTAGAGAGAAGACTTTTTCCTTTCCAAAGACAGTAAGAGAGAGTAAATTTTATTTGTTCCAACCTTTTGTCTGAATAAAAGAGGGTTATTATTCCTGGGCAAATTAAAATAACATATAACAGTGTTGTCTTTGTATTTCTCTTTTATGATGCAAATTCTTTCCTTTACTCTTGAATTGGCTATGAGCAAAGGGAGTGAAGACAGCTGCAAATATATTATTCAGACCTCTGTATGCAAAAATAAGAATCATTAGTGGTTACCGGTTTGTCTAACAACCACCATCTAGTGCCAGAGTAGTTTGCCTGGCTTCCACACTGCTGTTAAAGAAAGCTGCAAGTCTGCCTGAGGTCCTCCATTGCATATCCTCTCAAACCTGCATTCTTGTTAGCGAAATGTCCAAAACTATGCTGGCTGTTTTCCTTTGTTCAAAGTACCTGCAGTATCAATACTGCAGCTGCTTCCACTATTTTTAATTTCTAAGCTGCAATACATATCAGAATGCAACACAGTTTCTTATTTAGCAGTGCACAGTTCAAAAACTCATCCTGAATAGGTTGGATGAGAAGAAAGAAAAGTTTTTTCAATGAGGGTGGTAAAATACTAGCATAGGTGTTGCCCAAAGAGGTAGATGTGTCAGCCCTGGAGACATTCAAGGCCAGGCAGAATGTGGTTCTGGGCAATCTTGTCTTGCTCTTTGAAAGCAGTGTTGGACTAAATGATCTTTGAAGATCCCTTCGAACCTAAAGTGTTCTATGATAGAGCCGCCAACTACATCTAAATACAGGTCCCTCTTACTCCTTAAGGCTCCCTCTTCTGCTGTATATTGTGGTTCATATTGTGAGCCAGCAACAGACAATTCAGGGTCTGCCTGTGCATCTCTAATACTGTCTTTGTGGGCACTGATTTCACAAAAGAAATTAATTCAGCATTGAGCAAGCTACTGTTACAGTATTAAATGTCTTACACATCTAACAATACCAAAGTACATAACTACAAGTATAAAGTTTTGAGACCAAATTTGGATCTCGCTGAAAACAAATTGTAAGACTCCTACCAGACTTCAGTAGCCCTGGGACTTGTTCTATATGGACTCTTAGGAAAATAAGTTTTTTACTTTGGTTTCTTAGAAGAATGGGAATTATGCGATCATGCTGTGTGTGTAAGCATATCAGCCTCTCAGTGACTTTGTACCCCCTAGAAAATTTCAAAAGAGCACCCAAAGACAACTGAGGTTCTATGAAGTCAGTAAAAATAAGGAGATGAGTGGCAGAGAGAGACCCCAGGATTGTACAGTGAAGGCTGTGACAAAGAGTTCACTCCCTATTACACATCAATAATCCATGCAGGAAACAGATGTAGGACACCAGATTTCTTTAGTCCTGCAGCACATGAAGCAGCTGAATTTTGTTACTGTTTTGCCATTCTACACTCAAGATTCAAGACTTACAACATTCAGGTTTGGGGGAGGTTGCTTTTTTTTTTTGGTTGCTGTCATGGGTTCTGCAGCAGCAGTCATTTTTCTCTTTTTCGTAGTAGCTGGTGCAGCACTGCGGTTTTGATTTTTGGCTTGGGAACAGTGCCGATAACACCAGTGTTATGGCTTAAAATGTTTAGGCTGGCCAAGGACATTCATGCTCTGCCAGGGAGGAGGGGAAGCCAGGAGGAAGCAGAGACAGGGCACCTGACCCAAACTGACCAAAGAGATGCTCCATACCACAGCACGTCATGCCCAGGAAGGAGATGAAGAGCAGAGACCCGTAAGGGGGGGGGAGGCACTGCATGTTGGAGCTTGGTATCAGGTGGTGGGGGTGCACTGCTTGCAATTGTATTCTTTTCCCTTGTATTTCCCTTGTCATTATTATTACTGGTGGTAGCAGTAGTGATTTATGTTATACTTTAGTTACTAAACTGTTCTTATCTCAACCTGTGGGAGTTGCATTCTTTTGATTCTCCTCCCCATCCTCCTGGGACCGGGGAAGAAAGAGGGGGGAGTGAGTGAGAGAGAAAACTGCGTGACGCTTAAACCAAGACAGTTGGCTTTTTTGTTGTTTTGGTTTTTCTTTCAGGTGGTTGTTGGGAGGGGGTTGCTTGTTTTACTTAAGGCTTTTTGCTTTTATTTGGGCTTTGCTTGTTTCATAGTTTTGGGGGTTTTATGGGTGTTTTGGGTGTTTTGTATGGATTTTGGCTTTTTTGTCCCCCCTTTTTTTTTCAAACTAGAAGATAGAGCATGCCAATGGCTGCACAAGTGAGCAGAAGAGTTGCCTCAACACGTGCAAGCAGTAGCCCAATACCAGTCCTTCTGTTACACTACCAGGTTCTCAAATACCCTACCTGTGGGAATAACTGCAAGGTGATTTGAAAAACACCTTGACTAATAAGGTACTGCAAAAGCTGATCCTCTCATCCTTGTAACTGATTCTTTGCAGTCACTGATGCACTATATTAAAATATTCTCACATTTACATCTCAGTCTTTCCATGGTAAAATGAGAATTTTGTTTCTATATTTTTTTTTTTATACTTTTAATATAAACACAGTAGACAGTTATCAACTGCATTCCAGTAATAAAGACAGAGAGTCTTAGGGGAGTATTTGCAATTTATAGTCATGATTTTCTGCAGCTTTTACTTTATGCTAACACCAAGGTAAGTATGTGGTTGTCTTTCTCCTTGGATCAAACTCACTGTGCTAGAGAATCCACATAATTTATTAATTCAATGCCCACAAAAGTTTTAGCCTATTCATTTTGAGATAGAGTGAAACTGTATAAGACCTACATCAATTACAACTACCTTACAGCAGAAAAGTCTGTCAGTTATTTTCTGCTATGCATCCCTCACACTTAAAGAGCCAATAACCTGTGTCCAAGCAAATGGCCTCTTTTAAGCTATACTTATAATTTTATTAGAAAAACACAACTGTAGAAGTGTCCATTTAAATTCATAGAAACTAATGAGTCACTAAAAAGCCTATTTTACACTGGAAAATTGCAATTCACACATTTTTCTGGATAGACTGTATTCTACAGATGAATGATTTATTCTGAATTGTACCCTGTAGTTGTGCTTACACAGTCATTTATGTCAATTTGTTGGCAATTGTTTTAGAATATGCTGTAGTTCTAGTACATCTGCATTCTCGGAACCACCCTGTTTTATTGAGCACAATTCAACAAAAATGAGAAATATACGTGGAGAACTCAGTGACAAAGAATAAAATCTTTGGCAAAACGAAACAATTTCACTTTTTTATTTGCCGTGAGAGTTTCTTGAGGACACTGCCTGGTGTTGACAACTTCCACTGACTTCAGCTTAATGTGTGCATAAATTAACAACTTTGCACATGAAGGTTTGCATGTACACACACACGCTCCTACATAGCCTTGGAGTTTGCCTTGCAGTCAGGATATTTTTGCATTATCTCCACTTGCATTGTAATGTGACATCTCTTCTTTCCCCTACTTCAGACAAACAAAGCAGTTACCGGTCTCAACAAGAGTCATGTTTTTAATAACTATAAAGGTGTTTTCCTTATATGGTAAAAGGCTAGATGCTATTGTAAAACAATTGGTTTTCTTAGCAGATTATATATAATAAACTGGTACTTCGAAGCAATATTTATTTATTAAGTGGAACAACTATTTACGAACAGATGCCAGGAAAAGCACAAGAAAGCATAAATAATATTCATAAATATAAAAGTTTGCCATAAAAAGATTTAAAATTAGAGTTTATCTTACTCTGGGAAGATAAACTGTGATTGCAGCAATTGGAGAGTAACTGTAAATCTTATCATTTTAATAATGTTATTAATGTTGTTGCCCACCTTCAAGTGAGATGTTGGTGATACCATGACATGATTACCCAGACTTATTAGGAAAATTCTATATAACAGCTCAGAGTTTTACCATCAGAGTGTCACTGTTTCTCAGACCCAATTTATGCCTACTGCAACTATCAGTACTTAAACACTTTCCATATTCACTGTGGGGTATTATAACCTTGAAACAGATAAGATCTCAGTGATTTGATAGCGGTAGAAAGACACCATGCAATCAAGATTCTCCACCAGTGAAGTTAAAATGTTTTAATGGAACTACAATAGTTGATCAAGGAGATATGCAGTACTCATGGGTACAGAGAGAAGACACTCAGGGGTTTTATACCTGTCATAACACAAAAATGAGGACCCATGAGTACACTATAGCAAATGTACTTTAGTTTAAGTGAATTCCAGAACCTTAAATTATTAGTTATAACCAAGTTTCTTGCATATTTTTACTACTTCTTTTTTTGCCTTATATGCAGATGGTTCTTCATTCTCACCTGTTTTCTGAACCATGCAATTACTGCTTGGTTTGGATTGTACCTTGGACTTTGTGTATCATCTTGAACAGAAATTATAGACAGCTTTACTTAGGAAAGCATGAGAAAAGTTGCAGCTGTCTTGCATGATGCCTTGGTACTGTGATTTCTGATAGGACAACCCAAGCATTGTAAGGAAGCTTGGTCAGTACTTCCAATGCCTTATAGTCAGTTGAAGGCTCTAACAAGAGTTTATAAAAACACAAAATGCAGCTTGATTTTTTCTATTAGAAAACAAGGTAATTTTTCTACAGAGAAATTATTACAGGAATCATTAAATGAATGATATAATCATGCATATCCCACATGTGAGACTGGAAGATTAACATTTCAAAGAGCCAGGAGCCCTCAATGTCTTAACTTCTGTTGAGTTCCCTAACCTCACCAAGAAAGCTCTGCCTTTATGAAGACATGTTATTTTTAAAGATTTCAGTGGGCTCAGGGTTCCACACTATTACTCTAAATGTGCAGTATCAAGCTCAGGCGAGAGAAGTTGCAGTGATCATTGTAATGCTGTGTTGTGCCTTATGTAAGAGGCTGGTATGGATAGTCAGAGTGGACCCTTGTTGCCTTGAACAATCAAACTTTATATGCCATAAATATTATCATTTGAAGAACAGTTCTGCAAAATCAAATATTTTGACTTCACTGTGCCAACTCTAAGAAACAGCCAAGTATTAAATTCCTTGCACAAAGGGAGAGTGGGGCATCCCAGGGCTGCAGATTGGGATGAAGGTTTATCCTATCAATAGCTTATTCTATTTATTTATTATTCTTTTGCCTGATTTGATCACACCACAGGAACTAGATGATCTTAAGGTCCTTTCCAACCCTAACTATTCTATGATTCTATGACAAGCTGAGAGATGCTGCGGTACAAAAGGGAGCTGGATTGTGATACCTTGCACAAAGCAAAGGGCCTCTGTGGAGCTCTGATGTTACACATGCTTGTGTAGGAAAGAGACTTATAAGTAAAATTGACTGAAGATGACCTTTTGACTGTTCACATTCATTGACCAATAATGATTTTTTTTTTTCCACATATTTATCAGCCAGCCATGAAGCAGGATATTTTGCAGGAAGGAGGTGGCAGTACATTTCTAGAACTGGCTCAGCTGCCTCCTCATTTCCCTCCCTCAGGTACCAGGTATCTAATGGGTCTTCAGCTCTGCTTTGCTTCTTGCATTAGTTGTAGGTTTAGTCTGTTTTAAACACAGCTCCTTTCTTAGAACACCTTGACCTCTCCACTATTGAACACTACAGTCACACATACAAATGCTGAGTGCTAATACACTAAAAAAACCAAAGATATATTTTGTCATGGAACTGTATTGCACTACTTACGAACTCCAAAGTCTCTAAGCTCCTCCCAGCAGACTCACATATGATTTTTGCATCATGTGCCCCAGGACAATTTAGCAATGAACAAATCGTGGCTGTGAGATGTCTTTTTTTACTTTATTCTCAAGTTAATTTTTAATTAGCTTTCAGACTTTTACCATTATTGTGTGATGAAAGTATTTTACATAGAAATATATGGCCATGGTTCTGGGCATTTGAGCTTGCATTATTCCAATTAACTCCCCTGTTCATCAACAAACAAACAAACAGAAAAAACACACCAGAAAACTCCAATAAAACAAACATCCGAACAAAAACTTCTTGTTTTGGCCTTCTCTCACAGTAGGTTTGGACTCCCTGTCTTCACTGAAGAACACAAAATGAAGTTCTGCTTTTCCTGTTGAAATATATAGAGTTCGTACTTGTGCAGTTAAAGCACTGTTTAACCAGGGTCTTGCTGTCTGACTTATGCAAGTGGAGACAAGATCTTTTACATCACTCCATGCTATGTTTTCTTTAATTCAATGCTTTCTTGGCACATCATGCTACAGGTAAACCAAATCTGAATTCTAGATAGAATATCAGTTAATTTACTTGCGAAATTATATTTCCAGTCTTTATGTTTGTGGGGGGCTCCCAGAAAACTTGTGGGTTTTTTTAGCATAAAATTAGCCTTCAACCATGCAACTATTTGTAAGGACCAGAGTATCATCCAGGTAGCCCAGGATAACATATGTAGAAGTGTGATTAAGACTGAAGTAAAATCTTTCACTTACGATTTTTCAGTTTTCTGCCCTTCTGATGACAAATACAGGCACTGTAAAGAAGGTTAATCTTCCACCACAATATGATTTCTCCCCACATACTCTAGGGTAGCTTGTCCACTCCCTTAGGCTCATACTATTTCCTCTGAGTGATGCCCTGAAAGTCTTTAACATTCAAGAGCCGACCTAGCATACAGTTCTCATATGCCAAGTACTACTTTCAAAGCAATCATTGCTGCTTTGAACTTGTAGCTGGTGTCTAAGTAGAGCTGGGGACTTTATACAGAACATCAGGGTATAGTGTTAAGTACAAACAACATGGAAGTACCTTATGTCTGTGTGTACATAAACTTTCATTTGTATAACATTTCACATCTGCAGCATGTCCATCACTGGATCAAGTTGTACATTCAGCTGCACCCATTTAATTCAAAAGGGAGTGTTTATGGGTTCTAGATGGTCCAAATAGCAGCTTAGGTTGACACCAGTAAGAGAAACAGTGTTCAGCCAAAATAATTATAACATAAAGTGTATATTAAGCAGTACAAAAAACCACTGACTTCTAAGACTAAGACAGTGCTCCAAAATATTCATTTTTCCAAAATAGAATAGACATAGGAAGTAATAACCTAGGCAACAAGTTAATTCTTCGATTTCATAGGCAGTATTTTCATCTTAACATCTAAACTCACTTTGAACTTGAATAAGTCACAACCAACTGCTGACTGAGAACTGTACATATGCACACATTGTCTGGACTAGAACAAATTTTTAAATGTAGACTGCTTTCTAGCTAAATGACAATTACATGGCCAAAACAAAAAAGGACTATGCAACTGGAAATATTGCTGGCGATTAGCTATAGGGCTTTCTTTGAGATACTGATATATATATACACACACTGATATACATATAGATATATAAATGAAATTACTATGATATAGTTATTCAGCAATCTGCATACTGAAGAGCAATTTGGGTTTCCCAGAATCCCAAGCAGGAAGGAATTCTCATTTATCATCTTAACTTTTACAGCCTAGGTAAAACTAAATTGTTTCAAATTTAAAATGCACTGTTCTGACATGCAGAAGTATAAAGCAAAAGTAGGGATACTGACTACACTACATGAAGTAGGTGTTTCTAAATGCATTAAAGAAAACATTATGTCTGATGTACTTTGATTTTACCTTTGAATTCATTATGGGACCAAATATTGCTCACAGGAGCTTAAGCGCTCAGGAGAGAGGCAGAAGGGAATCTACCAGAACTGAAGAGTCTTATTTCTGTAAAGAGCATGCTTTCCTCTGGGACATCAAGAAGGGGAAGTGAGGAAAAGACCAACAGCTTCCTGTTCACTACACATTTCCACAGGGGAGATTATTTTAGTCCTTTACAGTCTGAGAATAGAAGGAAGAAAAAGGTTGTGTGTACCTTCTCTCCAGTTGAATGCTCAACAATAGACCACAAGTAAGATAAAAGTGGCTCAAACTTTCTTTTAATAAAAAATTATTTAGCTCCCAAATATCAACCTTACAAGGCAGATTTCAGCTTGTACTTTATAGGCTGGAGATATCATACTATGTTTTATTATTAACTATCAAAGCATATCGCATTGTCTTTCAATGATTTATTATTTTAATCTCTTCTAGAGAGGCTCATTTTCTGTATGATTCCTATTTACAGCTCCTCAAGTACTTTGCAAACAAAACCCATCTGTTACCTATACCTTTATTTATTTGTCTAAGCATGCTGAATAGAGACTATTACATTGTTTCTGCTTCTGCTTTGGATTACTCAAAACTTCTGAGAAAAGCAGCATTACTACATTACTACTACCAGCCAGCAAGAGCTTTTGCAAGCGCAGTTTTCTAGTATTTGCATGGCTGTACAGATAAAACATAAATCTTTGTTATTAGGGTATCTTGCTAATGAGCTTTATGCAATAAGACTAACACCCACAGAGGTTGCAGTGAAACGGACTTAACAAGTAACTAAGCTGCAGGCAGTGCAAATCTCAGCACCTTTAAAGTTGGGCACCTGGGAAGTTAACATGAGGCTACTGGTGGTTTTCAGCTTTTCTGGAAGCTTGGATCCACCATGCAGCATCACTTCTTCAGAAAAGCTTGATGTATGTCACAGCTCTGTTCTTTGTTAAGCCTCTTCCCCTTAAATCTCAAAACATAGCAGACATTTTGATAGCCAAATTCAAGAAGATCAACTTGATCCCTTAAAGCAATATGCAAAATGTCTCCTGGCACATTAATTTTCAATTCCAACAGGGCTAATCTAACAGGAAAAGGGGGAAGAAAACAAAACAAAACAACACAGAGCAAGGGAAGGTATCTCCCCCTTAATTTCTCAACTACAATTGTTTTTAATCACAGAAACAGATTTAATAAAGCAAGAGAAAAAAATATATATTCCCCCTCCTAGAAATTTGTTTCTACTTTTTGTTATCTTTAAGTCAGTTTTCCACAGAAACCTTAGAGACAGACTCTGACTAGACATTCAGTGCCATGGCCTTTTAATTTCTACAGTGCACAGATCTTAACCTAAGAGAATTTAACTGGGGGGAGAGAGTGAGGTAGGGACATCCCTAACCCAAAGCCGTGTTATTTCACAAGCAACATTTCATGCTCCGCACAAAAACTTTCTCATGAGAAGACCAGTACGTGCCCCAGCCACTGTTGTGGCTCAGTCTTTGGAGAGGCTGACTGCTGCGGTCACTCTTACTGTGACTGAGGGGGTCTGCATGCCACCAGCCTTCAACTTCCTGGCAAGTGTTAGTTGCCCAAAAAAAAAGACAGCAGCAAAGAAGGGAGGGCCTGTTTGTCCCATGCACATCAGGAGCTGCTATCTGCAGCCAGTCCTACAACACTCCTGTGCCAGCTTGACAGCAAAGAGCCATCATCTAACCTGAATTTGCAAATGTAGCTTCCCCTCCAGCCCCACATTCAGATCGAGTTACATCTGTATTAGGGAGGCATCCTGCCTTGCCAAAAAGCTATAGCTCAAAGCAATTTTTTCCCACTGCAAAATCCAGGATGAAAAAAAAGCAGATGCTGCCAAGTTTCCCCCTTCACAAGTCATATTAAGATGACTCTCATTAGGAGTATCATTAACTTTGTGCTACCAAATGGTATAAGATACAAGATAGTTACAAGAAAACACTAACACAGGCGAGACATTATTTGCCAATTAATTTAACTGGTTAAGCTGTCTGTAGAAACCATGAAAAATTGACATTGGTTAATATAATGCAGGTATATGTGCTGACAGGCAAATTAAATAAACTGTAGCTTTATGAAGGTAGCAACTTTCTAATTTCACTTTTCATGGAGGTAACAAATCTAAAATGGAGCTCCATGTGCTGAAAATTCACTTGCATCCTAAGAGCAACAATTTAAATTCCAGGCACTCACAGGGGAAGTATTATTCTGCTACTGAACACTTAGCAGTGTGGTAAAATGTAGTGATCATGTTAGTGATCCTTTTTACTGTGCTTTGAAGTCACATTTGAATTTGCCTGTAAGACTTTAACATTTGAAAACTTGTGTCAAGGAAGAAATAAAGCAGAGAGATTTCTTAGTGACCCAGATGAAGGTTTACTTGAAGGGTGAACATGAGCAACTTTGAATGTGAAAAAGCTAAAAAATCCAAGGATGAGATAAATCATGTTACTGAGATTTATAAAAACCTCATGTCTCAAGTTCCATAAGCAAGATCTATATTTTAAGACCTATGCTTTAAGTTCTATAAGCAAGAAACTAAAATACATGTGCTGTCTGAAAGCATGAGCATTCCTATTCAGATGAATTGTAGAAAAAAAACTATTCCCATACCAATAAAGCCGTTATTAGATTCCACCTCTCCATTTTTCCAGTTTGTTCCTACTCTGAACATCAATGTTTGCTGATTTACTGCTTGTCTCTGTTGTCTGCACAACATACTGGTTCTCAGACAGCCAACAGTATCCTATATGGCTTTTGAGGAGGTCTTTAATGTTCTGCACTTCAGCTTGTATAAATACCAACACAGAAAATCTGTAGCAAAGCCCACCGGTGAATGGAAAGGGTTAACATAAGTAAGGTAAGAAGGCTGGAAATCCCACATACTTGTAGTTTCCCCTCATTGCATTCTGTCTTGCAAAAGAAGCTTAAGCACTTATTTCCTTTATGCTGAATTAAATTACTGAGATAAGACTCAAATAATACTGATGGTACACCATCAAAACCCTGTTGATTCTCACCTGTCACTTAAATCCAGAAGCAGCAGTGGGACACCAGTTTTCAGGAAAGCTCCAGACATGACCCAGAAATATCCAAAACAGAAGCCCTAATCTTTGTCGTATGTCCAAGTGGTTGAGACAATAATGAAAAGGTAGTTCGCACACTCATGTAATAGGCAAGAGCTGAGAATATTTTCACAGGGATATCCTATCATCAAAATCTATTTGAAGATGGCACTGAGCAAGTAACAAATCAAGGCACCATCTCATGGTATTCTTGAAAATGTAAGAAGCAATAAGGGCTGTAAAGGAAACAGAACTGCAGAAGATCTATGCAAAATATTCTTAGGAAAAAAAACCAATGTTCAACAGTGAGAAAAGTTACTCTTCAAAATAAATGAAAAAATGCTGAAGAATATCATTATCTCAAATAAGCAATAAAGTCACAAGTGAAATTCTAAGCAGAATTGCATATGCAAGGAAAATAACCCTAAATACATTATAATTCATCATTGCTTAATTAGCTATAACATGAAAATTACATTGGATTTTACGCAGATAGTTGTGTGGAAAATGCAGCCTGATGCTCAGCAGTACTCAAGAAGGCAAAAGAATGTGAAAGCACAATTAGAAGTGTAATGAACCTAAACAGAAAATGCTTTTGCATTGTTATGCTAATCTATGGTTCAGTCATTCCTAGTACTTTGTGTAGTTACTGTCACCTGACCTTAGAAGAGGGGAAAAAGATTAGGAAAGAGCAATGAGGATTATCTGAGAAATCCATAACACTTTCCATGTCGAGATTCAATAATTTAGGACTCTGGTGGAACAGCAATAAGAGTGCCATGAATGTAGTGAAACTCAAATACCAAAGGGGTAGATAAGGTTTGCTCCCATCTACCAGGAGTTAGCCATGAAAACACTAAGTGGTGAACTCAGAAAAAAATCAGAAACAACGAAGGCAGCACCTTTTTCATGCAATGAAGCTGAAGCGGCAAAACAATACCTTTAGAAACATTTAATACCAAGAGAGAAACAAATGAGCATTACCTTCTACATCACTTATACAAGCCCATAGAAAAAAAACTCTAAAGGCTATTAAAACATTGGTGCAAAAATCTATAGTCTTATGACTACAGAATGCCAACAAATTGTAGCAGTCTACACCAATGGTCATTGTATGTTTGCCCTATTTTATATTCCTTGCCTCAACATATGCTGCTGGCTGGCTGCTGTCAAAGGCAAGATATTAATTCAGAGGGACCATTAACCTAATCCAGTAGGGCTGTTCTATATTCAGCCAGGTCAAAAGGACATACAAAGTAGGTGCTATAAGTTTTGAACATCCACACGTAGTTTAAAATTACTCTAATGGCAATAAAGCAGATTTGTGGAATATTTCTCATTTTTAACCTTCAGTAACTTGAATTTCCGTCTCTTTCAGGCAAGTCCCCTTAACCTCTTCAAGCCCACTGTCACATTAATGAAAAGCTTCAAAAGTCTGTGGCCCATAATGAAAAAATTATCATACAGTATTTAAAAAACTCCATCACCACTACCACTATCGTTACTGCATATTAATTTCTCTCTTTCTGTTTGATCTAGTCATTTTAATGGTTATGCACCTTTCCTCCATGAAATTGTCCAACTGTTACATATTAAAAATAAAAATTACCACCATATCATCTTCAAATAATGATTTCAGAAAATACATAAATTAATAGCTTTAAGAAGATTGTAAGAAAACTGCTTGCACAAAAGAAGCTTTATGAATACTGTCAAGTTTCTTTCAAGAGTCTGAGAGAGCCAGGTTCTTAGGGGGGGGAGACAGCACAGAAAGCTCAGAAGTTTTGTTATGTGCCTCTGTGTTGCAGGAGAAATTCAACTCTCCAGTCCACTTGGAGAGTTCCTAAGCATGTATGTGATTTTTTTTCCCCTAGACCAACCAGAGGGTAGATACATTCATCCTCTTTGCCCTACCCACAGCAAGGAGTTCAGTGCATGACACGTGTCCTTCATGATGCACAAACCCATCTTCTGGTTAAGCTGCAAGGTTGTGGAACATATCAGAAAGAAATACTAGTGCTCCAAGGAATTGACTTTGAAGATAGCGAAGGGATAAATGCTAGTAGGACAAGGAATGGCTTTTACAGGTATCTAGCGCTAGTCTTCCAGCAGACAAATTACGAATACAGGACCTGTTCTATACACAAACACAATAGCATGTTTCTTTCCCAAGTAGACAATGACTGTCAGCAGAAGGCTGACATGATCAGATGATGTCTAGACATATTTTTGGACATAACCTCTTGCATAAGACATGTGAACACCAAGACAAGTTATCTGTGAGGCCGTATCTCTAGCACTGTGTGCCAAAGCAGGAGAAAAAACGCAACAAGTCAGGCAAGTGGAATTTCCTTTCACTTAAAAGTTGTTGCTATGCTTTAAGGCAGATTCATTGTGACGTTCAAATTCACTGAGTGCAGGTGCAGTGGATCAACAGAATAACCTCACTTTGCAGATTGCTTAGAATAGGACATCCCTGTACACTGAATAGGTTGGTCCAGTAAGAGAAGCTACTGTTCTTGCAAACCTTGCTTTTACTGGATCAGCGATAGCCAATCTCTTCACATTTCCTCAGGGCTGTTTCACCTTCTTGGTTAAAAACATGGAAAGAACTCTCAAAACAAAGATCCATTCTGATTTTCAGAAAGTTTTTGAACATAGGGAGGCCAATCATAAGTAACAATCTTCCATTTTGCCCTAAAGCACCGACTACTAATTTATCAATGAAAGTGATCAAAAAGAAATGATTTATGTAGCCTCATAAGTTGACAAAAACAGGGCATCTTCTCAATAACCCTCTTCACTCCTCAGTTTTTCTTCCCTTTTTAGTATTGTCAGAATAATTGAGCACTCCTACAATCATTATTGATACATTATTTTCAAGCAACTTCCTTTTCATCTTAACCTAAATATCTATAATAATTTGTAATAATTCTACTGCATTTTACTACAGTTAAGCAGTGACTGCCTTTTATTAAAGTAAGCAGTCTGTGCAATCCATTTACATATCAGACTTATAGTTTCCATTTCCAATTTCTTCTTGACTTCTTCCTGTCCTGTAGGCCTGTTCTCACAGTGCATTTTACATCCTGGAAGCTTGATATTTGAATCAGCTATATTGATATAGGCGAATTGCAGTGATGACATCACCCTCTTCCTAAAGGTATGTTATTTTTCCCTTGTGCTCAGATTTCCTTTAAAAAATAGAGCCTTGGAAATGAATGCAGAATTCAGGGGTCTTGTTCAAGTGTATTGTCTTCATTTTCAATGTATTTTACAAAATGTGTTTGCCAGCTGTTCTTTTGTTATTTTCTTACCACTATATATCCAGTTTTCTAGTTAAATACTTAAATTTAGCCCAAATTCTGCTCCCTAATGTGCATGATCAGAAGTCACAAGCATATGCAAGTAGTGGAATTGAGTGTAGCTGTTTACCCACGGCCTGTAATAACTTCGGGTTTTTTTTGGGAACATCCATTTAATTTCTCTTAAATGATCTAAACCATTTCATTGAGGCATTTTTTAACAGATGTATGTATATAACTAGCAGCACCTTTACTGCTTTATTGCCTAGATTTGATGTTTTTAAACTTAGCACGAAACAGATTATTTGATATGATACTCTCGGTAGCTGAACAGAATCCAGCTGCTGTCGCACATCAGTAAAATTTTTAAAATCACTTGAATTAAGAAGAAAAATTACATGAGTTATATAAGCTTTCTAGTAAATTTAATCTATAGTACAATACATGTTTGCCAAGTGTAGGAGCATTGAGATGATGTTATTAGATTCTCCTCTTAGAGCACTGTAATATTTCCAGGCACTTCCATCACCTCACTCTATATAAACACATGGAAATCTTTTAGGCAAGCATTCACAGTCAGCCTGTCTGTATGCAACATATGCTGCAGCTGTTTGTGGAATTCAGTATTTTGAATCTAATAAAATACTTTTACTCTAACAGGGGAGGAAACATATATACACTCTAATTTCAATTCTTGACATTGATTTGCCCTTTATTTTAGAAACTGACAGCAATTCATCCAGAAAATTGATGGGGTTTTAATTTGTGCTTTAGCATTCTGGGCTATTTTCATTAAACTAAGAGTTAAGGAAGAGGAAAGCCCTAAACAAAGTCTGAGATGGGATGATTTATCTCTACAATTAAAAAATTGTTGTAAGTATTGTCAAAACCTACCATGTTGTAAACTGCTTTTACTGACTCACATAAAACAATTACTTAGGCTTTGCTTCATAACTCTAGTTGTAGCTAACACCTGCTGCTTCAGAGAAAGGTTGAACTCTCCAACTGGGGCCAGCAAATTTAGGCACTTGCATGAAGTTTCACATGGGAAAGGGGTGAGAAGACCACTTTGTCCTTACAGTAAGACAGTCATAGTAAATGAATGCTACTGTCAAAAACTTCCTCCACCTCTAAGGATTCATATAATTAGCTGTAAAACTTCTAGACTCTTTCTAAAATGAATGCTTTTGCAGCTGTACTCATATCAACAGATGTTTTAACAAAGACAGGATTCTGAAAGAAAAAATACCAGCTTGCCTAGCTTCAGTATTCAGCAAAACTTGGCTCTTTTAGAAAAATTTAGAATATATGACAGTTGACACTTCCACATTGGACATAACCCTGTAACAGAAGGGAGGAAACTGGATTGATTTAACATGATTTGTATTAGGTAAGAGGTGCTGTGGTCAGAGAAGAAGCAGTAGATATCACACCCTGACTTTAAGAAGGATTTTTGAAGATGGTTGGAAAATCATATCCAGAGAACAACTCAGTTACTCACTGTCAGGAAAGAAGTGTTCAGCAAAGCAAAAATCTGCAAGAGTCAACACTGGCTCTGGTACTACTAACTGTATTGGAAATTGGATAGTCAAATTAGTTTGAATTTTTAACAAAAATGCAAAACCATAGATATAAGTCAATAGGTGACTAATGCAACTAATTCTTGTTCAACTAAGGTGAACAAGACTAAGTATTCTTCTTAAGCAAAAGCAAGTAATGGTATAGGATTAATGTCTTAATCATTAAAGGATAACAACTGCATAAGTAGATAAACTATAGAAAAGAACCAGGGAGTTACACCAGGTTATAAGCATAAATTACATAGAAAAGCCCTTTTGCTCTATTGATCATACAGGTGCCGCAGGGGAAGGACTAACTTCACTGTAGCCACCAAGTCTGGTTAATAGGAACTATCTAGGCCAATTACAAAGAGCAAAGGAAAATAATAAGAAATAATCAAGGCCTGGAAAACACAGCATATGAGGAAAGAATGGTTGGAATTTTCCATTTGGAATTATTTAACCTTACAAAAAGATGCTGAAGGGCAGATATGGTGAACTACTGCAAGAAAGGAAGTATTTCCATTCTCATAGTGGATGAGGTTAAGAGCTAAAAGGCTTTAGCTGATAGAAATGACACCAAAGAACCTGAAGAAAGATGGCCAAAGGCACAGTTCAGAAGTGGGAAGCCAGCAGGGACTCAAATGGCCTCCCCTGAATGTTTTTACAGAAAAAAAAAAAAAAAGCAACAACCAAATAAACAAAACCAACAACAACCACAAACAAAAAAAGAACAAACAAAAAAAGAACAACCCACAGGCAAAAACACTGGAAGCACAGTTGATACCACCTTTGGAATGGAGGGTGGATATTGCAGATCAGTAAACACATTCTGTAGAGAATGTGAATATTTAATGCTAGTCCTCTTACGTTTCTGCTGCTGCTGTGAAGATTAGATCTCAGGTTCATACTATTGGTATTTTCTCTCCAAGTCTTTTGAAGAATTTCATTCCTCTGCTGCTTGAACCCCAATTCCTTATGTTTTCTACTTCACCTGGCAGTAAATTGCTCTGGGCAATTGCTCATTACTGGCCTCAAAACAGCAGCATGTTTAGTTACAAGTTATTGATCTCCGAGACTACAAACAGTGACATACCATGAGAGAGATCTCCCTCCATGTTGACTTCTGTTTGGTCCAATTATACAAAGCATTTCAGCTGTGTCCTTGTGAGCTACTTCAGAAAGTAAAGAACATAAGCTCTGCCTCTCAGTCCAGGGAAGGGGCTATAAAGTGATGAGAAAACCTGGCATGCACTGTTTTAATGATTCTACCAGAGCAGGTAATTTCATAGTAAATGTTATCACATTAGACAACTTCAATTAATTAGACACAAAAGCTATAAAGTTAATCTTCAATAGATAAGCCTGCAATGGAAGATAAAAGCTGTTATTTAAACCTGATAAAGTGTGTATAATTTTTGTATAGTAATTTGCACGACAATTTTTTTTATATTCAGTGAAATAAATAATTTTTAATGGAAAACTGCTTGCCTTTTTTTTTTCCCTTATTTCCATGAAACAAACCTGCACTTCACCATTCATACACATTGACAGTATTCAGATATCATCCAAAAATTTTAAAATCATTTTTAAGTGGCTGCAGTGTCATCCGGTTTATGGATGGATGCCATTTGCCTCCATTTTGCAGGGAAATTGCCTCCCACATCATAGTAAATTCAGAAATGGGAAGCTAAAAGGTCATATGACACCTCCCGGAAGATCAGTTCCTGGTTTTCAGGCAAGATTTACACCACATCCTACGTATTCAAAAGTTTTCCTTGGAAATTACATCCTTTACCCCCTTCACATCTTTTCCTTAGAGCTTTCCATAGCAATAAGTTTTCTGCTCATAGTATATACTCATACAAGCCTCAACTTCATCTAAAGAATAATTGGGAGACTAAGAAACTGCCAGGAGATGCTCTAGTGGAAATCAAAATTGCTAACTATTAAATAGGGGGATCTCAGAGCTGGAAAACATGATTTATAGGACATACAGACACACAATGTCCTGTCTGGACAAAGAAAGAAGCCAGCACTCCCCAGCTGTTAAGAAACAGTTCCGAAAACACTGATTATGCAAACAAATGAAATACTCCATTGTCTTTTAAGTGTCACAAGTAGAGTTTGCAGATAATTCCAACATTATATCTCTATCCTGTTTTCAAACAGGACTTTAGCATTTTGAAGAGAAAAAACAAGGAAACCAAACCATCCAAGCAAGGCTTTGGCGTTTTGAAGTATAAAGATGCACACATATAGCTTTTGAAAAAGCACTTAATCAGATTACGTAGCTGAGTTTAGAAAAAGAAACGAAATTATCACTTATGTACCTGAAAAAATACACAAATATGTATTTATGTACTTCTTCATATAAGAGAAAGAACATGTTCCTTTCTTTTTCTCGTGCCTTCAGCACAAACCTGCAGTCTGGTGAAGTTCTTTGCAAACAGTTTGTCATTACCACCTCCCTAAAAGCTTTATAAGCAGTAACAATCCAAACAATGTACTCATGGAACAATGCAGCCCAATTACCCAGGTGTAGAGGAATGTTTCATGTTTCACACTTGAAAAAAAGTTTAAGGTGAAAAAAAAAAGGAGATATGGGCAACACTTTTTGTTTTCTCCTACTGCCCAGTTACGCAACACTGACTCAACATCAAAATATTTGCCAAATATGAAATTGTTTATCATGACTTGATCTTAATTTACACGAAAGATTTCAAATGAGAAGATTTATTCCTCTGAGCATTAATGTAGAAATTAATTGCACACATGGGTATGAATGCTGAGTGAGAATATTCTTTCTCAGTCATGAAGCAAATAGTGTTGAACTATTTTTAAGAAGTAGTAAATAAGTTAGAGCAACAATGACATCTTTTGGATATCTGCTCTGTTTAAATTGGCAGCTCAGACCTTTATCTTATTCTCACCAGATTTCTACATTACCACAGTAATGTAAAATTAACCTTCTACATCTAAAGACTAGCTGCCTGATCTTCCTTCTGCAGAGATAAAACTGATATGCTGTTCTTGGCTTCAATGGCTGTAAGTCTGTATTTCTGCAGTTTGTTTCTTAAACTGGATTGTACTACGTTTCAATCCTTAGTTTGTCAGGAACTTTATCTTCAAAGATGCTAAACCAACCCTTGCATTTGGCTTTGTTTCTTTAAAGTGAGCACAGAGCCCCTCTACAGCAGCAGTTTGACAGTGATGAGAGGTAGTATGATTACCCACTCAAAATACATTTTAGAAAATGCAACTGCTCCTCCTCCCCACCACATCCTTCCATAAAACATGTGAGGAAGTGATCATGAACATAACTAACTGTGATACAAAGGATCATATACTCACTGATCAAGTAATTTTTTCTTTAACAGCGTCTTTCATCTTCATTTACTTCAATGTTGCAAACCTGCCCTATCCTGTTGCGCTAGGTGTTGTGGGAACTCATTACAAAGTACCATTTGTCCTCCAAATGCATAGTGCAACAATAAGCATTATTAAATACATTTGTGATATAATCTCTTCTGAGAATCATCATATACTGTGCAAAGATTTTTTCCATCTATGAGTTTAATAAAAAGTTATTAGAAAAAGAGAGCCAGAATAATTGCTTTTTCTAGAAATAGCTCATTCACACCAAATGTCATTCTATTACCTCAAATTCCACAATGATGTTTTGTTTGCCTCAATCTGGTCTGCATTTCTGAACACTTGTCACTATCTGCAAGTAAATATTTGGTTACATGAAAAGATATTAAAATCACATTAGCTATCTGTTCAAATACAATTGCAGTCCTTTACGTTGTTACAATCCTTGCAAAGGCTAATCAGGATTTTAAAAGAAAACAGGAAAGGGAGTATTTTCATTGAAAATTTTGAGTGCCAAGAGTGTATTATAAGAACATACAGCCGCCTATATGTTCATAGAATCATAGAAACTTTGGGGCTGAAAGGGACTTTCAGAGGTCTTCTCCAACTGCCCTGCAGTGAGCGGAGGCATCATCAATGCGACCAGACCCACATCCGGACTGGTCTTGAATGTCTCTAGGGATAGTGCACCCACCAGTTCCTCTGGGCAACCTATGCCAGTATTTTAGCACCTTCATTGTAAAGAATTTTTTCCTTATGCCCAGCCTAAAACTCCCCTCTCTTAGTTTTTTGCAGCGCTGACCACCATTCTCAAATGCCACATTCCATCATGAAACAAACGAACCTGTGACAGTCCAGTCCAAGAAAACACACTGTGTTTTTCGATAAAAAGACCTGGCAAATGTTTCTTATACTGCTGCAGAAGCTATTCTCTCTTCTAAGCATTTCAAGAACATTTGAACACCATATAGCAACACAGTTATTGCTTTTAAATTAGTTACAGACAATTACACTGCATTTCTTTGAGGAAAATAAAGAATAGGAACTAGGAATACACTCAGAATTGTGATATAAATTGATCTCAGCTTTGATTGATATGAGCTCCAGATTACAGATCAGCCAGAAAAAACTATTTATTTAGGACTAAACCTCAATAAGGTACCATGGGATGCAGCCCTAGAGGGCAGAGGGGCCCATGACTGTTGATTAATATTCAAGGATCACCTGCTGCAAGCTCAGGAGCTGTACATCCCAACTAGAAGGAAGGGCTGAAGGAGGGCCAGGGGACCTCCTTGGATGGATAAGGAGCTGCTGAGGAAAATTCAAAGGAAAAAAATAGTCTTATAAAAGGTGGAAGCAAGGACAGGCAGCCTGGGAAGAATACAGGGATGTTGTCTGGGAAGCTAGGGACCAGGTTAGGAA
>JASSUY010047178.1:2885-24558 GCA_032466535.1 Forpus xanthops | reverse complement strand
CTAAAAATCCAAAACACAGTGCTACACCAGCTACTGCTTAAAGAAAAATGACTGCTGCTGCTGAACCCATGACAGGGCATGTCATTTTTAGCTTTAGGCTGCATTTCAGTTCCCAGAACCCTAAAAAAAGAAAAAAAAATCCCCCTAACAACAAAACCACAAACTTCTGACATTTTTACCCACACTAACAAAGTCAGTTTTGAGAGGAAAGAAGTTGTTTGCCAGTAAGGCCTGTACTGTTAGAAAATGAGTAATTATAAACAAGTAATTAGTTCTACTAGATGTTATTCAGAAGTGTTGGACAATTAAATAAGCCCCAAACTTCTGAAAGTTTATGCGTGGGAAAAAGCACTCCAAACAGCACCCACTAACCCATTCCTTAGCTTGAGCCAGGATCTTTTCTATTTCTATGTCAAGATGTCCCCCAGGAAACTGAAGCAAGCAGTGACTTCTCATCTCCCCACAGATTTGTGTACTCTACTTTCCATTCTTTTTTCTTCCCTCTGGTTCTGTTGGGTAGCTTAATGATTTCTCTTTAACTGACTGTGCAGTGTGCATGCATATATATGCAATTATTTATGTACACACATACATGTCTGTCTATTTATGACAGCTGAATTCGCTATTATTTTTCTTATGGAGAGATTGAACGTGCAGAAAGTTTCATCTGGGCTGTGCACCAGCATTTCGCATAGGCCAAGCCAATACTATACCTGCTGAAGAGTATGGAGCTCAGTGAAAAAATAGTTGCACTTGTCCCTCATGGACACAGGAATTGTCTCACACAAGCAGAGACACAAATTCAACTCAAAGTTTATTAAAAATTCATGCTGTCTGATTAAAAACAACCACTTGACACTGGGCTCTTCTTTACATTATGCAACTTCAACTTCAGGATCCAAGGTGACTGTATTGCATTCGGAAAAAAACCCAAACCAACAGAACTAGGGAATCTCCAAAGACAAATAAAATTTATATTGACAGAGATGTAACACATTTTCTCTCCATGCTTTGGCTAGCCAAACTCCTAATATGCACTGAGTCATGCATTCTTATTTTCTACTTTACAGGCTTAACATAGTATCAAATTTCAGATTCATGGCCACCTGGGATGGTTTCTTCTTTACTGATAAGGCAAATAGAGATAGTGGGGTTGGGGATTTCAGCTTTACGACTGAAAGAATACTAGATCATGATCCAGGGAAAACAAATTCAAGGCTCTTATTAAAAATTTGGGCGACTTAATTATTAACATTAACAATAAGAAGCTAGTTTATTGAAACTCATGCCTCAGGCACCAGAGTTTGCAAGACTGTAATTATTTAATGCACTGCATAACTCCACAAAATCTGGCTGTCTGCTGAAGATTATCCTTGTGTACAGGGGACTGGGAAATACACAGGTCAATGCCTTGCTCTAGCAGGTGCCTCTGCCTTTCCAAAATACCATTTCAACAGTGCTATCGGCAGGCCATTAGACATACAGGTGAAACCATAATGCATTGGTACAAAAGAGGTCTAGACTTTCTCCTCTGTTCTGACCCTCTCTGTTACAGGTAAAGAAATATAAGCAGAGAGTTTAAGAGGTCATCACAGCACTAGGAGCTGTGTTCACCAGCCAATGACTTAGCTGTTACAGATCTCATTTGTAATATCTTTGTTATATGGTTCATTTCTCTGCTGTAATTTCGAGCTTGGCTTAACATTCACATTTCCTATTCTTCATTCAGGTACCAAAAAAAAGAATGTGCACCTGTCCAGCCCTATATTTGGCAGTCTCCATAAATGTTTTAAAATAGAAGGGCCAAACATATAAGTACAGTCTTGCTCTTGTGACTGGAAGCAGACTGCACTCACTGGTTATTGATCCTGCTGCAATTTCTGGGGGGAAAAAGACCTAATTCTTATGAATTAGGAATATGAGACTATTCTCAGGTGCTCCCATAGTTTTAACACATCGATAACCCACACATCTCTGCTACTATGCTGATCTTCATTCCCCTACTTTCACTAAGGTGGTAGATTGAAAGACCACACTAGCACACCACCCTTCAAACATTGCCCCCAGGTGAGCCTGGTTCAATTATAGATTTTACTTTTCAGAGCTTATTATTGTTAATAACACATAATCTTCAGGTTTTAAAGATGATCTTATTTTTGAAAGACTATGAGAACATTCCATAGAAAAAGGGCTTCTTTATCACTGCTTAACCCTACTTGTTCCAAACATAAGAATTTCCTGAATCTTCTGTTAAATCTGTGATATGTATTGTTCAATGGGCACAAAAACTTAAGTTTTTAGAGATACACTTATTGTTGAAGGGCCACCAGAATATTCCATAGAAACAGGTTGTTTTCACCCCAACTGCCCCCCACCTTTCATTCAAGCACAGGAATTTCCTGAATTGTCTGTTACATTTATGATATATATCAGGGATTGGTGTTGGAATTGTTCTTGTTCAACATCTTTGTCAGTGACATGGACAGGGGGATTGAGTGTCCTCTCAGCAAGTTTGCCAATGACACCAAGCTCTGTGGCTCGGTTGATACGTTGGAGAGAAGGAATGCCATCCAGAGGGACCTTGGCACGCTTGTGAGGTGGGCTGATGCCAACCTCATGAAGTTTAACCATGCCAAGTGCAAGGTCCTCCACCTGGGTGGAAGCAATCCCAGGCACAGCTACAGGTTGGGCAGAGATTCAGAATAGCCCTACAGAGAAGGACTAGACAGTGTTGGTCCATGAAAAACTTACCATGAGCAGGCAGTGTGCGCTTACAACACAGAAAGCCAACTGTATCCTGGGCTGCATCAAAAGGAGTGTGACCAGCAGAATGAGGAAGGCAATCCTGTCCCTCTACTTTGCTCTCATGAGACCTCACTTGGAGTATTGTGTGCAGTTCTGGGGTCTTCAACATAAAAAGGAGATGGAACTGTTGGAACAAGTGCAAAGGAGGGCCAAGAGGATGATCAGGGGACTGGAGCACCTCCCCATGAAGACAGCATGAGATTTTGGGCTGTTCAGCCTGGAGAAGAGAAGGCTGCGTGGAGACCTCATAGCAGCCTTCCAGCATCTGAACGGGGTGTACAGGGATGCTGGGGAAAGATTCTTCATGAGGGACTGTAGTGAGAAGACAAGGGGTAACGGGTTCAAACTTAAACAGGAGAAGTTTAGATTGGATCTGAGGAAGAAATTCTTTAGTGTAAGGGTGGTGAGGCACTGGAATGGGTTGCCCAGGGAAGTTGTGAATGTTTCATCCCTGCCGGGGCTCAAGGCCAGGTTGAACAGATCCTTGGGTGACATGGTTTAATGGGAGGTGTCCCTGCCCATGGCAGGAGGGTTGGAACTAGGTGATCTTAAGGTCCTTTCCAACCCTACCTATTCTATGATTCTATGGTTAAATGGACACAAATGAAAACATATGGTTTCAGGGTACTTTACATCCAGAACTGAGTACAGAATGACTTAAACCAAGCTAAATCAGAAACAACCAGGGGAAAAAAAAATAGGCTGGGCCATTCTGAGAAGTACATACAACAAGGATAAAAACTGTTTCCCTACAAGGTTTCATCAAGAGAATGATAGCATATGTCCCTCAATGAACACAAAGTCCAAAGTATATTCATACATAACACTGGCTTTCTAGATAGCAATCTTGAGTGCCTGAAATAAACAACTTTAAGAGATCTCTGACTTACCTTCACTCTCAGTGTTGCAGGTACCCTGTGGTAAGTTCCTCATGCTCTGGGAAAATTACTTGGTTCTCAGTCCACCTCTACTGCCTTGCTTAAAAGGGAAAAGAAGCTGTCTTAGCAATGCAGGAGGGAATTTTTAATTTACTACATTAGAAAGACACTCTTGTACAACCCTTTTCTAGGCTCCTTTCAGAGACCTCCTAACCTCCAAAGCATCCACATGGGCTACACTCTCACACTAAACCAGCAGCAACCACTTGCACTTGCCAAGCTCCTGAACATGTGACTAGGTGAAGGTAACACTCCTGGAACCGCTGAACCACATTGCCCTTAACAAGCCCAGCTCCAAGTTTCAAGGGAGAGACAGGTGCTGAGACTGGCATTTTTATTATCCTTGAATGCAGTTAATTTAGTGACAAGCTATGGATGCACTTTAATAAATGCTGCACATGGTGTAAAGCTCTTCACTCTATCACAGACAAAGCTGACTTTAACATTGATACATTTAGTTATGCTTGAGAGAATCTGTTTTATCTGGCAGAACATTTTACAGGTGTGTATACTGTAATTTAACAGGATTGCATGACTCATTTGATAATTAGTGTGAGGCCTTTTAACAGGCGCAAACAAGAACCTAGGAAACTAATACCTTCCAAAAAACTTCACACCTTGCAAGGGTTATATACCAGGGTGAGGAGTGACTGAACTGGCTGACCATACCATATCGGCAACTGCCAATACAAGTTTG
The DNA here is from genome assembly GCA_032466535.1 of Forpus xanthops. Lineage (NCBI taxonomy): Eukaryota > Metazoa > Chordata > Aves > Psittaciformes > Psittacidae > Forpus > Forpus xanthops. The sequence continues at coordinate 20,118 of JASSUY010047178.1, read as the reverse complement.
CTGCAAAGCAAAATTAGAGACATTAGCAATTCAAGTTAATTTCATTATATTTTGTTGTTCAGAAAAAACATCATATGGGAAAAAAAATAGCCTAAGAACAGGTAATTAAAATAATGTCATCTGCACTTTTTGAATATACTAAGGATTTGATATTCTTATATTCATATGCAGAAGTTAAGAAGTCATGGCAATATGTGTATTGTTGTTCCTAATATGTGTTGTTTAAACTATTAAGAGCTTTAAGAGAAGGATGCTCAAATCATTATTCATGTAACACTTCATCATTGTTCAGCTACAGTATAATTACACAAGTTATTCAGTAAGGGACCTGCTGTAAAGCTATGTCCAGTGTCAAGGTAGGGTAAAGAATGTGTAAAAAGTATGCAGGCAGTATGCACGGATTAGGTTAGCAAACTTCTCTAGGTCCATATTGCCTAATGACCTCATTCTTTGAATTTGCATTTCTGTCGCCCTGCAGGGCCATTGTCATAGGCAGAGCATACAGAGAGAAATAAATCCCGGGACATATTCAGGTGGATAGCAACACACACATATCCATTTCATTGTGACTCACCCTACTGAATTTACATGTCTTGTTCCACCTAAGTTTGTGATGAAGTAATCCAGACTAGTTTATCTCCTGTCACCTGCTGAAGGTTAACCATTTTCTGGTAATCGACTGATCATTTTAGGAAGAAGTAATAGCCTTGATTAAAAGAACAGAAAAAAAACACTGGAAAAAAGCAGAGTAGCTTGCTGGCACTGAGCTCTTCAGCCCATGGCAGGCTGTGCAGAACATAATTTCAGACATGAAGACAGGCTGAGTGCCTGAAAGCTTGTCTTTTATCCAAGAATATCAGTCAAATAAAAACTATTAACTCTGTCTGTTGATCATGCCTCCTTTATACTCTTAGACTATCATGGCTTCACAAATGATCTTAGAAATGTCTGGGAGTTACTGCTGGCAGGGATGGGTGATTTCCAGCAATGCTGCTCACTGAGAGGCCACCCTTCTCATTTCCCAGCCAGAAATAAGATGTGCTCCCTCTAAGAGTACTTTGAAGGGAGGATGGCCATTATGTTCACCACAATTAGAAGACTTGTAAAAAGTATTCTTTGGGATTATAAAAGAACAACCTTGCTACTTTTTATGTCTCTAGTTCAAAGATGCCAATCCTGCCTCTGTATGTTGAAATAAGGCTGATTTAGACCACAAGATAGAGATAAAATGCCAACGTCAGGCCAAAGTAACAACAAAATATAGTTTTTAAAGAGGCAGGTAGAGCTCTGAAAGAAATGAATCAATCTTTCCCATTCATCCCTGACCTTTTACAGTATGTGAAAGTTCAGTCAAAAACTAAAAAAGCCAAACCTAATACCCCAAACCAACTCCAAACCTCTTTTTTTTACTAAATACCACAGCTGGATTTACTAAAATTACAGTTGAGACCACTGGAAATTGCTAGGATGATAAAACAGCTGGTATCATAACCATCACTTTCATTCTGTTTTGTGGTTTAAAAACTCAGCTGATTTACTCTCTACAGTTTTTCTTGTCTGAAAAAAATGGTGCTACACAATCCTTAGTGGTTAAAACTATGGCTGAGTCATTCTACTTTGCCACAGTTGACTTATCCTTCAGAAAGCCTGCTGCCACCACACTGGTTGGGGAGTGACTGAAGATTCTTTGGCTTCTGCAGAGCTGTCCCATGGAAGGAGATTGTGTATATCCCCACAGCTCAAATCCATACAGGAAGTTCCTTGGAAGCTAGGGACTAGCCAAGAAAATGCATGCAAGAAGGAGTGTCTAAACATGTTAGCAGCAAATGCAGCAAAATATATTTCAGCAGTTATTATCATTTTTCACATTTTGACCAGAGGGTATTCTGGACAATAGGCTGCTTCTCACACATCTCAGCTTCCCACTTCATTGAGAGATTATGATCTGTCTGCAGCAGATTATCCATTTGACTGACTGATTATTCATAAGAGAAGAAAGGACAGATGCAAGAGACTCAGGCCAAATCTCTCAGGGAGAAATGAGAGATTAAGACAAGGTGAAGGACAGTCTGAAATGCATTGGAGAAAGGTAGAGAGGGAGAAAGTCTACCAAATAAACTCACTATAACAAGATCACTTTCCATTTTCTTTCATTTCTGCTCCTCAGTGCTGCATGGACATCCCATGCTGTATTGCATATCCATTAGGCTTGTTACTCCTCTTGCTTCTGTCACCACATACTGTAAATATACCAGCTCTGAACATGAGGGATGAAGCAAGTATGCCCCTTTAAACTGGCCAGATTTTCACTACATGTGCCACCCATGAATTAAGACCCTGATTTTCTCTTATGAATAATGATTTCTCCCTCCCCAACAATAAAATCTTTAGCAGTCACTGAATGCATTCTGTCCCAGACCTCAGGATCCCCCTCATTAACTGTATGTCATTAACTGGTTTATTATCTGAGAACATACTAAAGATTTGGTGAGATTAGTCAGGCAAAAGAAAAAACTGCATCAAAATGAACATTTATTTAAAAGAAACTTATGATAAAAATTGTTCTTTGGCTCTCATATCTCTGGAGTAATAATAGTTGATATTGTTGAAAGAGGAAGTTCAGGTATGATGCAGTCTTAAATGATCAGAGACAAAAAAAAAAAATCCAGCAGACTATGCTCTCAGCTCTTAAAAAAAAAAAAACCACAAAACCCCTCCATATTAAATTTAACATATTTACTGCATTCCCCCAAGGATGCATAGTAAAAAGTGTATTTTGTACTGTGCAAGATACATCCCAGGTTTTTTTTATTTCACTTGGGAGTCTTGTTTTCACTGATTTTAAGTGACTTCCTTCTGATCTGTGCTCAGTAAAAGAAGGAGTTAGATACAGTCTGTGTAAAAGATCAAGCCAGGTTTATTTATTCTGTAGCTTGTTCTCACTGCATAGTGAGATCTTATAGTGAATATGGGTACACATCGCGTGGTTAAGTAAAGCTGCTCTAAGCAGGTGGATTTAAGTGCTTTCCAGGGGACCCCTGGCAGCTAACATGCATGTAGCCACAGAAAAGGAAACAAGCCCATGACCCTGTGCTGGAGCACAGGGTTAAAATCTAATTTAATGGTCAGGGTTAAAATGCAATTTAAACACAACATCTTTCCCTGGAACAAAATGGTGCAGAAGTGGCTTAAAGAAATTTTTCACTCCATAACTGCCCCTTGAACTATAAGAGAGGAAAATATAACCAGAAGGTCTGGCCCAGAGTACTGATAATGCCTTTAACATCTGTCACATCTAAACACACAAAGCCCAAGCTCTACCACACACAAAGCCTAAGCTTTATCACAACATACCTCTATGGATTCTTCGACAGCATAAGAAAAAGAAGTAAATTTTATTATATGGAATCTATTACAAATCCTTTATCACAGATATCATAATTTCCTATGAAATTAAGTTGGATTTATTATCCAATGATTATGTTGGGCATTTTGTGACTCACCTTCTCAAATGTTGCAGTTGTAATGGCAGGTACCATGTACAACACTGACAATTCTATAAGGTAATTCCTCAGTATTCTTCTAGCAGCACCTTTTTTATCCTGAAGTACACAGCTGATTGCAATAATACTTCATCTGAGATTTTTTAAGTCCATGATGTACTTATTGATCCACAGCTGAGAGGTAAGAACCAGGGGATGTCCTCACTTCCAGATAAACAACCTTGCCAGGGAAGGGCTCCACTGTCACTCTCAGGATTTTCACAACGATTTTAAAAATCCTTACACTATTCAAGATGAAACGGGAAAATGCCATATTATATAAAAAAACAAACAAAAAAACCCAAACAAACGAAAAAAAACCCAACAACAAAACCCCAACAGAACCAGAATAGAATGACTATTTTATAGTTTAGATGTGTGTTTTATGCTGTCATATATGGACTTGTAGGATATAATAGCAGTACTAGGCCCATTTTATTGGTAGAATTAAAGATTGTATTTTCATGAAAATAAAAAGGTGACACATTTAAAGTTAGGCACAAAAACTTAATGCTACCATTTTGCAATTTTTGAATGTAAAACAGTACAGTTCTCTTATTGCAGCATTTTTAGCTAGCATCCTTTTACTCCTGAGGATTCTGTGAATGTAAAATCACTCAAAACCTAAAATTGCCACTGCTTTAGTTTCTATAAAATTAGAAATATTTAGGTGTACTAGGGAAAAAAAAATAATATTAGGACCCACTTTTCTCTCTTCCCTCTAGTACCATTCAAAATAATCCATTAACAGCACATATAAGGATAGTAATTTATAATATGAACCCAAACTTGATAAAAGGTAAGTATAACACAAGACGAAACATTCACTCAGTCCCTAAGGAACCAAATAGTATTATTTATAGTAAAGATTTGTCAGGGGAAAACCTAATTATATATTTTCTTTCTTGTGGGGCATACTGAATTTCATTCCTGTGAGCCAAGAGGCACATAACAATGCAAAAATCATTTTTTTTCTCAGATAATCCACAAAGCAATAGAAATTAAAGCTATAGCAGATGGATCATTTCAAAGACAGGAAAGATTACTAAGAAAAAAAAAATAGAAAGAAGTGTTAATTATTTTCCTGATATGATGCCAGCATAATATTGGTATGCAGCTAACCTCTAGAGCTCAGTATTACATCTGTACTCTGGGATCAATCAGTTCTAATGCAACAAGAAGCAAACTGTTTGGTATCCAATGCAGACAGACCTCAGTTGCTAGAAAGCTTACTTTGACTGTATTTCAGTAATGCATCCATTACCTTCACCCAGCTTCTATGAAAATTTGTCTATAAAATGAAATCTATCCTAATACTTTATCTAAGATAAGTTAATCCAAAAGCTGAAGCAAACATCTGCAATGGCTCCATTTCCAAGATATTTAGATACTGGCTTTGTCGCTCCACTTTGTAGAGCGTGTTTAGCAAAACTGCTAGGAGAAAGGATAAACAAATGTAGTTCTTCACAGTCTTTACACAAACACATACCTGTCACAATCACATATATATACACAAATAACTATACATCTGAGTTTGGATTAGTTAAGAACCCTTCAGTCCCTAAAGAAAGTAATTTTGCTGCTGGTGATAGTAGTTGTACCCTAGTCATCCATAAATAGCAATGTGAACTGCAACATGGAAGGGACCACACTAGTTTTAGTCTGCCAGGAAAAATTTCCAGATCAGGGAACTTTTCCCTGCCCTCCTAAGGCAATGTTTCAGTTATCCTTGGATTACTGGGATCAAGACACCAGTTCTATTTCACCACCTAAGTTAAATCCTGTGGGTCAAGCTTCCTACTGCTGAAGACTCTGAAATGACGATAAGAAAATATCCCCTAGTTTTTGTTAGCCACAACTAAATTTCATTAACATCATTATCAAAAATAAATAAACTTGATACCTATCTCACTTTCATAACTCCCATTTGTATTTTTTATATTCCTGGTTATATCCCATTTTAATGGGCATTAGATTTACAGTGATCCAGAAGACTCCAAGGAAGCAAATTCTCCTGTGACTCAACAAGCACCTTGCATGATCAGGCCTCAGCAAAACCAAACCAGAATTTCAAATTTAGTTTTACACTCTATAAACATAGTCCCAATAGCAACATAACTTGCATGTACTTTCACTGGTCAGTGCTAAACTTAATAAATGATGGCATGGTGCCAGATTTCCACATACGATCACTAAAAATATAATCTTGTTACTGGTATGGGATAGAGAAAAGCAAAGCTCTCAGGGAAATTAAGTTAAGCCTTTTTCACCTAGGCCCAGATTCAGAACTTCTCAGTAGACACATAACTCCCATTTGCTTCATTTTCTCTCAGAGAACTGGGCAAGTATAAGTTCTGCCTTTAAATACCCATATGAACCTGAGACTTAATTTACTAAATGCTTAATGGAGGTTAAGGGTAATTTATTTATGAATATTCTCCTGTGTTTCCATTCCAGAAACTGTGCCTGGCAGTAAGGTAACTACTGGACATTGCTTTGACAAAACACAGTCTTGTGAACTAGCAACAGTGAGATGCTTGCAAATAGAGATTTTGAGCACATTTGAAGTAGCAAAGTTTGATTTTAATACTGAGGTTTCTGAAAATGATTTAGAAAAAAGATTTCTTAAAACCATTATTTTGTCACCTTTTTTTTAAAAATCAAGAAGTAAATATAACCCAATCGATTGCTAATAATTGCCTCTTTATTCTAAATCACCCAAATGACCATGTTTGCTTCTGACAAACAAGCTGAAATCTCCTGAAACAAGATGATTATATCTTTGGAATGAGGCTTATTCCCTCTGGTGATTCCTTTCTTTGAGCTTCTACTCCCTGAGAGGAAAGGCTCCTTTGTCAGACCTAAATCAGGTTTTTCTGTAGTCAGCCTAAAACTGGAATTTCTGCTTGTTACTCCCAAGGCAGGAAGGCATTTCCACAGATGCTAACTGTTGCACACATGCCTGTGGCGTGTAGCAGGTGTGCACACATCCAACATATTTCCTACTTCCTCATTAAAAAGAAAATCAAAACACAACAGCAATCACCAAAACAAGGAATGTGCATGAATGACAGCAAATCTGCCAAAACTTGTTGTAATACATACTTACTTACAAATGTTCTTAACAGATCAACAGCTTTCACCCATGAAACCTGGGACAGCTGGGAATGACAGAAACACAAAAAACAAAGAGCATACTCTAGTGGGCTGATATATATTTTCTCATTAAGGTTGGAGGGGAAAAAAAGATGCAATCACACCTTTTCAGTCATGGATTATGAGCTGCAGAAGTGGGAGGACTTCGATGGGACTGCAAATACGAGCAAAAACTTTCTTTTAGAAAACAAAGGTGATATAAGCTGCTTTCTGATGTTGATGAAACTCATGAAAGACTACCTATCCACTTTGAGAAAGCTGACAAAACATTACTAATTTTAAAATCATTATGTAGCTATGCATTTTTCTTAAAACGCTTCTTTGTTGAGTAACTTTAGATCTTGTAACTTTAATTTATTTTTGGTCCTGATATAGAATACCTTTGGTATAAAACCACTGTTGTATCTACTTCCTTACGCAGGAAAGGAATTAATAGATTTTTTTTTTTTAATTACACTGTTAAACTTTTAATCTTTTTTCTGAAGATACACATAGTTCATCCAGTTTGCCTTGGTCTACATCCGTACATGACCTGGCATTTGCTCTGTTGCATAGGAAAAAGATATATATATTTATGCTGCTCAAAGTCCACAAAGAGAACACTTTTATTTTGATTGACTGTTGAACTTGACTTGAGTAATGTCATATTTTAATGCCTGTTTGTATATTAGACGGCAAAACTATTTTATGGATACAAAAAGAGCTATGCGGTAGTGAATTTTCCTTCTCTATTTCCTTAAATAACTATTTTGAAAATGAAGCAGAAAATCTACAAACCACACCTTAGTTTACATTTTTTTATTTTATTTTATTTTAAACTTCAGCATTTTAAGACTCAGTCCTAGTCAATCAGATGAGAATTTCCATTAGATCCAGTGCTGTATGAAAATTTTAAACCACAGTAGCATAGGTAAAATTAAATCATTTGGTGACTGAACTTGTGTTTAAAACACTTTCATTCATTATTCCTTTTAATTAGAGATGAAAGTACTCTGCACTATAGGAATCAAATACACTCTTGAAATCTCTACTCTCAGGAATTCAGTGACTACTCTTCCTTCTTTAATTCTTTAGTATGTTGGGGGGGAAGAAAAGGAGAAATTACAAGCCTGAAACTAGTATACAAAGGACAAAAAATCATGCTGAGCAAAACATAAAAAGTGTTAGGAATGCTTCTAGTCATGGACATCTCTCACTGCAAAAACTTAAAACTTTATAACTGAATGAGAGAACAACATGAAGAGAAGTTAATGTGGAGGAGGAAAAGGTAGTGGTGTTGTACCACGTATTTTCTCTTTCCTGAAATACTCCCTGCAACAGATACTTTCAGAGAAGACACTGATTGGTCATAGATTTAATGAAAGGTGAAGTTTTCCAGTTTCTGCAAGAACACTTGGAAATCTTTCCCAACGAATACATAACCAAGACTTATAAAAATTTGCTTCAGGCAGATTTTACCATTTGCAGAGAAACTTTATACAAAATGTACTGTAAAATAACTGCTTGGCAGGAACCTTCAAATTCCACTTTCACTCAACAACTAAAATCAAGTGTTTTTTTTTTTTTTTCTTCATTAGCCCCTATAAAGAAAATTAATAAGAGCTAGCTTTTTTGATCATTAATCAGGACAGACAATCCTTGCCTCTAAAGGTTCACCAGCTCCAGCATGGCTTCTTATAGGCTTGCACTGCTTCTCAGGGTAAAGAGCTCAGTGATTTTTGTCCACAACCTAAAGATGAGTGACAGAGATAAGAAAAATATTTAGCCACATCTTGGTCTCCATGAAATCAAGAAGCGTTCCTATTGTAATTTCTGGTTTGAAGCACCAAACTGAGCATTGCTAGTATGAGTGGTTTACATGCTTCCCATAACCGAAGCACAGGCTGTCCAGTAACCAGGCATGGACAAAGTAGCAACCAACAAGAGAACAGAACTGTGTTGCGTGTTTGCCTGTATGCAAAACGTTTCAGGGATAATGAAAAGTTATATATTTTTGCAGGTTTAAATTAAAGGTTTCCAGGTGCTGAAAGAAAAAGTAGAATGTCATTTTGTTGTATCTTTGTAACTAATGGATTTGGACAAAACAGTCTTCTAAATATTACATTGTGATTTGACAGCAAGTATAAAGGAAGTAGAAGATGTTTGATTTTAAACAATAGAGAAAATTTAAGCAAGTTCGAGCTTAAATGCCTTGCTGTTAATATTTGAAATTACTCAACCCAAAGTCATTTTAAATTGAGCAGATGGAATTCTTTCTCTAGTGACAAAATCAACATGAATAATATTGGATTTAAGTGCCATTTATCTCCAAAGTGTTCAAAAAGCTGAAGCCAAATATTGTAACCATAGCTAATCTCAAAACAAGTGAGAACTTTGCAACATGATTCAAATCAAAAGATTGAAGCTAAATGTTAAACAACATCTGGGAGAAAAGTCATATAAAGTACCATTAGTCTAAAAAAGTATGGACACAAAAAGCTATTTTGCTTAAGGAGGCTAATTAGAAAAGATAAATAAACACATTCTTCTGTAAAAGAATAACTTAATTCTATGTAGTAGCTGAAGTGTCAAAAGTGTAACTGAGGGACAAGATATAAAATTTTCGGAAATGTGATCTATGCTCAAGCACAAATGTTGAAATGAGAATTAGTATTTCTTTGAAGCCCTTAAAGTCATTTTACTACATCATGGGCTATAAAAAGTTGCAATTTTTAGAAGTATCTAAGAATAGAAGAAAGGATTACCAGCTACATTGGTTTAGATTTTTCTCTCACACAGCCTTGTTGAAAGTAGATGTGGTTAATTTATTCTTACGGGAAAAGTTTGACTTACAAAATACAGAGAAATTCTGCTGAAACAGGAATATACTCATGAAATCATTATTTTACTGGCAATAACAAAAAATTTCCATTTAAAATTGCAGGCAGACTTAGAGCAAATATATACCTGCTGAGCAGGAGTGCAGACAAGCTTAGACAAATGTATGTGTGCAATAATTCTCCCTGAATTTCTCAAAGTGTTATCTGCTCTCATTTGAGGCCCAAGAACTTGCTAGTCATTTAGAAAGTATTAGGTAAATATAAATTCAAAGGAATCAACACCATTCCAGAATAGGGGAGCAAATCAGCAAAAGCAAAAAAAGCACCAAGGACGTGAAACTACAATATTTTAGGTAAAGAAAAAAATGCACCTTTCATGATATTGTGTTCACATTGCTCCCTTGCCATTCAGGGGAAGGAGAACATTAGTATTAAAACAATGTATGATGGTGTTATAATTAGCCTCAATGCAAACACTCAGGCTGTGCCATTTCATTTCATTATTTTTTACCATGCCAGAAGGAATACTGGTGTCATAGTCTAATTCTTTTCTTCTATTATATCTTAAAAGTATCTTTAAATATCATGAAGTTTAAAATTACTTTTATCAGGAAGAAATGGGATTAAATACAACAAACTCCTTGTCTCCTACACCCAAGAAGGAAACTTATATAGAAAGAAAAGTAGGGGGTGATACAAAATGAGAAAGGTGGCAGGAAGAAAGGGAAGATAAACCAAGAGGAAAAGATAAGAAGAAGAGAACAGATGTTAAAAAACAAAGCCAATCAACCAAACAAAACCAACAGGGATCAGCGAGCAAAAGGAATTCCATTAGACAGTTCTCAGATTTTAATATTGTTTCTGAAGCTCCACTGGAGATTACAGTCCTCATAGCTAATCCTAGGGAAAAGAACACTTTTGGAAGAACCATCATGAATTTTCTCTTCCTTCTGCCTGCTGGAAAAGACCTTGGTATTTTCACTGGAATAAAACTGACATGAACAGCCTTGGCTAACAGAGAGAAGCCAAGCTCCACAGATATATTACCTCCCTCGGCTGGCTGCTGAAGGGGCAGTGAGGCTGCAGGGTACTCAGCGTCTTCCTTTCCCAGTATGATATTCAAAGTAAAAAAGCTTCTGAGCTTCATTTTTCTGTCTTCAGGCAAAGTTTTCCTAAGGAGAAAATATTTTCTTTCCTGTAAAGCCATAATTTTTTAATGGGGAAAAAAAAAAAAAGGTATCTCACAAAAGAAGGACATCATTCCAGAGAACTGGCACAATGGAGGAGACCCATACAATTTTATCATCCAATAAAATTGATTTCACAGTAAATATTTGTTGTAATATTTGCTAGAAACAGATTAGCATCTCTTAAAAAATCACTGCCTTTCTATTTAAGTCTTCATATTTGACATTTTTAGTAAAAACGAACCTCACCCAGAGTAAGAACTCTTTAAAAATAAGCTTCTTTTCCAACTGTTGGAGTCACTGATCATTCGCATTTAGCTGCTTTTTCCAATACTCTAGTATTCCAGTTGCTCATTTAGAGTATCTCAGATCTTCAGGTAGTCCTCAAGATCATATACTGAAATGCATATATTTTTAGGAGTGACCCACTTATCAAATTGATGTCTCTCCAACTTGGAGACAAGGATGACATGTAATACAGTGTCAAATGCTTTGCAGAAGTCCAGGTAGATGACACCAACTGCTCTATCCCTGTCCATCAGTTCCGTAGCCCCATCATAGAAGGCCACCAAATTGATCAGGCAGGATTTCTCCCTAGTGAAGTCATGCTGGCTGTCACCAACCACCTTGTTTTTCATGTGCCTCAGCATGCCTTGCAGGAGAATTCGCTCCAAGATTTTGCCAGGCACAGAGGTGAGGCAGACTGGTCTGTAGTTCCCAGGCTCATCCATTTTCCCCTTCTTGAAAATGGGGGTTATATTTCCCTTTTTCCAGTCTTTGGGAACTTCACCTGACTGCCATGATTTTTCAAATATGATAGACAGTGGCTTAGCAACTTCATCTGCCAGCTCCTTCAGGACCCGCGGATGAATTTCATCAGGTCCCATGGACTTGTATACATTCACGTTTCTAAGATGGTCTTGAGCCAGATCCTCTCCTACAGTGGGCCCAGGGTCTTCATTCTCACTGTCTCTGTGTCTCCCTTCCTAGTGTTGGGTGGTGTGGTCAGAACATTTTCTGGTGAAGACTGAGGCAAAGAAGTCATTAAGAACCTCAGCCTTCTCCAAATCCACGGTAGCCAGTTCTCCCGATAGCTTCTGGAGAGGGCCCACGTTGTCCCTAGTCTGTCTTTTATTTGCAATGTACCTATATAATCCCTTCCTGTTATTCTTAACATCCTTAGCCAAGTTTAATTCTAAGTGGGCCTTAGCTTTCCTAACCTGGTCCCTAGCTTCCCAGACAACATCCCTGTATTCTTCCCAGGCTGCCTGTCCTTGCTTCCACCTTTTTTCCCAGACTCTTTTTTCCTTTGAATTTTCCTCAGCATCTCCTTATCCATCCAAGGAGGTCTCCTGGCCTTCCTGCAGCACTTCCTTCTGAGCTTGTAGGAGGTGATCCTTGAATATCAACCAACAGTCTTAGACCCCCCTGCCCTCTAGGCTATATCCCATGGAATCTTACTAAGCAGGTTCCTGAAGAGGCAAAAATCTCTCCTTTGAAGTCCAGAACAATGAGCATGCTACACGCTCTTCTCACTGACCTGAGCATCTTGAATTTGACCATCTCATGATCACTGCAATCAAGGCTACCCTGGAGCGTCACATTTCCAACCAGCCCTTTCCTGTTGCTGATCATGAGGTCAAGCATGGAACCTCTCCTTGTTAGCTCCTCTATTACTTGCAGAAAGGAAGTTGTCTTCCACACAACTGAGGAAATTCCTGGATTGCTTGTGCCAGCCCGCATCACCCCTCCAGCAGATATCAGGATGGTTGGATTCCTCCATGAGAACATGGGCTTGAGAGCGTGAGGCTGTTCCTACCTGTCTGCAGAGCACTTCATCCACCAAGTCTGGCAAGTCTTCTACCAAATCCACTCTTCCCTTTCTTTGTCAGACCAGCTCCACCAGCCACCAGTAGACCTGGCCTACTAAATTGAGTCCTGTGTTCTAGATACCCAAACCCCTGATTATAGCACCACCCTTCTAACCATTTATTAACTCGGCCAATTCTCCTAGCTTTTTTTAAGGTCCTGCCCTGTATTTTGGAGAATTGACAAAAAGATAATTTGAGCTCCAGAGCCCCCAACCGCCTTTCCTAGAGCTCTGTAGTCCTTTATGTTCTCTGGGCTACTGCGATCTATATTGAATATGTTCCATAAAATCCATGTCATAAATACATGTCATAGAATCATAGAATCATAGAATAGTTAGGGTTGGAAAGGACCTTAAGGTCATCTAGTTCCAACCCTCCTGCCATGGGCAAGGACATCTCCCACTAAACCATGTTACCCAAGGATCTGTTCAACCCGGCCTTGAGCCCCGGCAGGGATGAAACATTCACAACTTCCCTGGGCAACCCATTCCAGTGCCTTACCACCCTTACACTAAAGAATTTCTTCCTCAGATCCAATCTAAACTTCCCCTGTTTAAGTTTGAATGTGTTACCCCTTGTCCTCTCAGTACAGTCTCTCATGAAGAGACCCTCCTCAGCATCCCTATAGGCCCTATTCAGATACTGGAAGGCTGCTATGAGGTCTCCATGCAGCCTTCTCTTCTCCAGGATGAACAGCCCCAACTCTCATCCTGTCTTCATACGGGAGGTGCTCCAGTCCCCTGATCATCCTCGTGGGCCTCCTCTGCACTTGTTCCAACAGTTCCATGTCCTTTTCATGTTGAGGACACCAGAACTGCACACAATACTCCAAGGGAGGTCTCACAAGAGCAGAGTAGAGGGACAGGATCACCTCCCTCCATCTGCTGGTCACGCTCTTTTTGATGCAGCCCAGGATACGTTTAGCTTTCTCAGCTGCAAGTGTGCACTGCCAGCTCATGTTAAGTTTCTCATGGACCAACACCATCTAGTCCTTCTCCGTAGGGCTATTCTGAATCTCTTCTCTGCCCAACCTGTAGCTGTGCCTGGGATTGCTCCAACCCAGCTGTGGGACCTTGCACTTGGCATGGTTAAACTTCATGAGGTTGGCATCAGCCCACCTCACAAGCATGCCAAGGTCCCTCGGGATGACATTCCTTTCCTCCAACGTATCAACTGAGCCGCACGGCTTGGTGTCATTGGCAAACTTGCTGAGGGGGCACACTCAGTCCATGTCAGTTACAAAGATGTTGAACAAGACTGATCCCAACACCAATCCCTGAGGGACACCGCTCGTTACTGTTCTCCATCTGTACATAGAGCCATTGAGCACAGCTCTTTGCATGTGGCCATCCAGCCAGTTCTTTATCCACCGAGTGGTCCACCTATCAAATTGATGTCTCTCCAACTTGGAGACAAGGATGACCTGTGAGACAGTGTCAAATGCTTTGCACAAGTCCAGGTAGATGGCATAAACTGCTCTACCCCTGTCCATGAGTTCCGTAGCCCCATGATAGAAGGCCACCAGCTTCAATTCTGTAGAGAAATGTGCTTTTAAAGGTTCAGTCAGAAAAATATTTGTGATTACTTGCAAGTACTGCATTATAGGTCTTCTCTTTCTACGTGATGAACACAAAAATGCAAAATATCTTTTTTTCCTTATGCCACAGTATAGTTACTATCTAATAATATACCCTGCACCCCATTTGCTATGTGCTTTGATTGGAAACTATGATTTTTTGTGTCATAAACACCTATAGAATGTGTACTCTAAACTAGGAAGATTTGTAAAAGTGCAGGTGGCCTTATGAACTAGTCTGAAGCTGAGATAATGGCATCACCTGTTTAATAAGATATTTTATGGATTTGTGATCCTTTGCAAGCACTATGCACACTATTCCTTGCAGAAAAATTTTGCCATTCCTGTAAGAATCAATGAAAACTATCAAAATTTGCTCTTGGGAGAGAAAAACATGAACAAAGGAAGCACAATCCTGCCTTGTAAGAAAGCTGGCAGAGACATCTGATGAGTTAAAGTCCTGATAGCTAGAAACTCTCAGACGTATAATTATCCCCAAGGTACTTAACAGGCTTAACTAATAATGCCATTAAATATCAGCTTAATACAAACTATTAGTTGAGTGATAGATCTTTGTATAAATGGTACCTGGGAAATTTGAACAACTACTGCATGACACATTTTGAAAGCTGTAAAGTGGTTTATGGAGGAACCTTCATTCCCTATATGTAAGTGACACTGGAGACCTGTATCAGATACTGTGGGCTGTACCAATTCAGCTTCTTGAAGTCAAAAAGAATTGTTCACAGAGCGTGCTCAAAAATGATCCTAAATACATAATAAATAGAGTGACTGTGAATGTAGACCATCAAAATGTGATGCCAAGTGACTGTTGCTTGCTATGGGACAATTTATGGTCTACTTAACCTGTGAGCAGGAGGCCTGCAAACTCTCTATGGTGCTGGTTTCTGCACAGCTCAGAGCTACACATCTTTCTGTAATAGGACCATAGCTGATGTGTATTTGCTTAGGCTTAGAGAGGGAGCTGCACCGCTATTCTTGCTCACATAGCACTTGGGGTAAACATATGTCATTCAACCTTGTATTCAAATACATAGTTTTCCAGACTTAAGAACTGACTGGTGACTATTCATTATAGATTTTACCACTTTTCAAACTTTAATTGGACTTCTGTGATTTCAATTTCTTTCTTGCCTTGAAACACCATTTTTATGGAATTCATTTGTGGAGATATTGTGTGTATCTTTCTTTTTAATTACAGTTTCAAGGTATTAGCAGAGTGTGAAGCTGAAGGAGAGCATCGATTAGGCCCAGAATAACCTTGTAGTTTTCTCCTTATTCTCAGTTTTAAGGCTCCAGATTGTTTGATTCCCATTTGGATTTTTAGCCCATGGTGAACTTGACACAGTTGCTAAGTTACATATCAGTCTGCACCATGTTGATACAATATTATTTAAACACTTTAAAGGGCAGCCTAACAGTTCTCTGTAAACACACAACTCTGCTGTAAACTGTTCTCAGCAGAAACAAGCAGCCTGACACCAAAATTAAACCCAGGGTATTTCAAAGATTACTATGGGAGGCTTCATGAGCATCCACCCACTATCAGCAAAGCACCTCACAGTTGATCTAGCCTTGTTGTACACATGCACCCTCTGGCTCAATGCCTGCAATTTCATATAGAGTGAGATTCCTCTCCTGCCATTGCTGCCACAAGTATGCAGGAACATGATTTGATGTTAACAGTCCAGAGGCAGCAGTTGTTTCCAGGCCTGCTTCAGTAACCTGCCCTAAGTTGATCTGATCAGGAGCCCTGCTCATGATCAAAGCTGTAATGCATGCTGTTGAAATAAAATTAAATGTTCAATCATTCACAAAGAAGGGCCAGAGGTTCACCCAGCCAGGAGAAAAATCAAAGGAGAGAATACAGACCAAGCTCAGGAGGCTTTTTGTGTAACTGATATTTGTTTTCCATGAGCGTTAGTCTGGACAACAACTGTGTAGAAAAAGGTTTAAAGACAACTTGCTCAGGTGATGCTATGCAGTCTTCACTGCAATACATAGAGTCATTTCCACAGAGATAAGATTTCATGACAATATTTTCTCTGCAGTGTTTTCTGCTTACCCTTAGTCTGTGGACGGATGAGCCATACCTCACCTAATGCAATGACCGCTACTTCTAATGTTTCTCTCTGATGTGTGCTCACAAGTGAAGTGCCCAACAATGCCTTGCAAAGAATAGATAAACCAGAGCAGCTCATATATGACAGGACAACCTTATGACAACATTTTGATTTTAACAGTTAATACAAACCCCAACAACTCCCATAACCATTTCCAACTTTCTGAAGCTACTGAGGAATACCTTAAGGGGAAAAGATTCACAGATTAGAAGTACCAAGATCTAGGACTCATGCCTCGCGCAAGGTGCGAACAGCATGAGCCAGTATAATCACCTTCTATACCAAACCAAACATGGACAATACTGGACAAAGTTTTCAGAAACATAAAAAATTATCCTCAAACTGTATATGGTTTTCAGAATAAAAATATTTGTATCCACAACATACCTTGATGACTTCATTCATCATAATCTTGACAGGTGCTTCATAAGGGCCAGGCATCAATATAGGTGATGTAGGAGATCAAAACACCTGAAAACCCTGCCCCATTTATTCAGTTAATTCCTGAGGGGTTTGGCTTTTTAGTAATTATGCCAAGTTTCTTTGTGTCAGTTTAAATTCTAACAGTATCTTTGGCTGTTTTCCTGGTGTGATTTAACTGCATTAATTATGACACTGGTAAACGCTAGTTTTCTCCCTTTTAGTTTCATTTCTTCCACTAGAGTATATGCAGTCTATTCTTCAACAGCCTATTCTTTATGTTTTTTTGTGTCAGGATAAAAATTTTTCAGTGCCTTATCTTCTGTCTTCTACAGTCATTCAAATTGCAACATTAAATTTTCTTCTACCTAATTTTGACTTTTTCTACATATTCCTGAAAAATAAAATTCCCAATGATGAGATGAGTGAAAGCAGAGCAGGCTGGGGGTCAGCCAACACCTGAGGTCACCAGACATTTCTGCAGGTGCAAGGCCAAGCCAGGTAGGACATCAGCAGCA
>JASSUY010047173.1:35260-74830 GCA_032466535.1 Forpus xanthops | reverse complement strand
GGAAGAAATTCTTTACTGTAAGGATGGTGAGGCACTGGAATGGGTTGCTCAGGGAAGTTGTGAATGCTCCATCGCTGTCGGTGTTCAGGGCTGGGTTGGACATAGTCTTGGGTGACATGGTTTATTGGGAGGTGTCCCTGCCCAGAGCAGATGATCTTAAGGTCCTTTCCAACCCTAACTATTCTATGTTGCAGGTATTAACACTTGCTCTTAAGTTAAAATAGTTGAAGAATACTAACTGGTGCCACAACATGCTGAAAAACTAATTTCTATAATGGCCTCAAAAATAATGTGCATAATACCTTTTTTTCCTGTTTAATTGGTCAAGTTGTGCATACCTTTGTTATTGATATATTTCTCACTTATTTCTTAGGTTTACAAAAGATACTGCCAGGTTCAAGGATGAATTAGATATTATGAAGTTCATTTGCAAAGATTTTTGGACAACTGTATTCAGAAAACAGATAGATAACCTAAGGACTAATCATCAGGTACATATGCAGTAGAATAAGATTTAACTTGCACAATCAGTAAGAGTTTTGAATTAGTAGCACATTTTTATTTTCCTTAGTCTACAATTATAAGAAACCCAAAATGTTCATTATTTGTTTTAAAAGTATGTTAAGGTTCATGTTGGCATTTAACTTTAGAACACAAGTTAATAACTTCTTGTGTTGTCTTTATTGCCACCCTGTTTGGAAAGACTAAATGCTTTGAGTTCCCTGCCTGCTGCTGCAGAGCTACAAACTGACAGGACAGTAATGGTTACAACTGGTTAACGCTTAAACAGGAACTTTCTACTGTTATTTCACAATAAATTTTAGTAGAAAACTAGTTTGAGAAAGTGATATTGATGTCTTAACATCTATTTAAACAGAATGGCTGCTTTGAAGTAGTTTTGGTTTTTGTTTTTGAGGAGTATTTACTGTTTTCAGCAGTTGCACTTTACTGAACTTGTAAAAGAAAGAGTGGAAAAGTTCCCAAATTTGCATGTTGGTGACACTGCATTGTGTCTGTCCTTTCCTGCATCAACAGCCACAGTTCTTGCAGCAAGATTAATTTCGCTAGAGTAAACCAAACTTCTTCCTTTTGAATAACTTTCCCATTGTATCAAAATTGGAACATGAGAATTTGTACAAGGATTGTGCAAAATAAAATAGGTTTTATTTTTCAGTGACCTGTTTACCAAGTAATAACTTTGAGGTGATTATTACCTTAGAAATCTGGTTTTGAATTGAAAGAAAACTGCAGTATTTAGCTTAAGTCTTACCTGCATATGCAGCCTTAATCTAAATTGAAGGGTTATGAAGTTCCAAGGTAGTACAGTCATCAACAAGGAAATTAAAATGACAGGTGTCGAAGAAGCCATACTCTGTGTTCATACTTAATTAATTAAAGTGCATATTGTGGCACAAAACTGGAATATAGAAAATACCAAACTTTTAATTTGATTATCAACTGGATGTTGTTGCCTGTGTCACTATTAAAGAAGATAATTCTCACTGAATTTGAGAATAAGAATGAAAATTAAGATTTGAATGTAAAAATCATCATGCGTTTGGTATACTGACAAAGACTTTCTAATATGGAGCTATTGTTTCTGAGCACTGGAAGGACTCTTCCAAAAATGTAAGCAGATGGGTTTTTAGGGTTAACTGATCATATTATTATCTAGAGGGCTTGTTGTAAACTCACAATTAAGTATCTTTTATTTTGATATTTCATATAAGTAAATAGTACCATTTAAATCACATGTACCTTCATCTAAAAATTGCATTTTTTTTAGATTTTTCAACCTGTAAACATTTATATCTACAAATCAAATCACATAAAATGCTGATTCCATGTTCCTGCATATGCAACTAAAAAAACCTTTTTCTTCTTTTTAATAGGGTATTTATGTCCTTCAGGACAATAAATTTCGTCTCTTAACACAAATGTCTGCAGGAAAACAGTACTTAGAACATGCACCAAAGGTACCCTTCAGTTTTATCTTTTCAGATTCACCAGTTTGAATTCCTTTGATTTATTAATGATAACTTTAAATTATGTAATTGAATGGATGCAAACTCTTCAAAAGAGCAGCTAAAGTTCAGTGTCCAAAACCTGAGATTTTAGAAATGTACCTCATTTTGGAACACTGGATTTGATCTGTGCTTCAAGAAATAGTCATGGTTGTTGTGAAACTTGCCTTTGTTATTTTTGAGTTACTTGATGGTAGGAGCTGCCACCACCGAACAAATTCTTTCTCTCTGGAAAGCATGTGCTTTCTGAAGTTTGTTTTTTTAATTTCCAAAATGTAATTGGAAGATGCTCTTTGTTACCTACAACAAGCTTCTGAAAAGATCTTCCACTAATTCAAAATGGTTTTGAGTGTAGATGCTGAGTAATAGTTTAGGTATATAAAATCAGTGCTTCTGCAGAAACTTATACAGCACTTTAGTTCAGGCAGATGTAAGAAATAGGGCACTCAGTTCCATTTTATAGCCTCTTAGTCTGCATAGTCATCACAGTTGCAGGCGACTGTCCTTGTTTTTTTTTTTTTCTTGGTGTTTGGCAAGATGTTTCTTCTGTTTTGCAGCATATATTCTAGGTATCTGTAGGCCTTTGTATTCTAAGATGTGGTCTGTGCAAGAAAGCTGTCTTGGACTGTTTCTTCTTTGTTGACTTTAATACCAGTTGCTAATTTAGCCACGTCTTGGGAAATATCATTTTAAGGATATGAAGTTCTGACAGGTTTAATGGAAATAGAAACAAGTGACTCAAGATAGTGTCTCTAACAAGACAGATCTGTAGTGTGAGCTCTGCTGCACCATATATCAGAACTTTCATCTGCAGGAGATGAGGAAGTCTCTTGAGCACAGTAACAGAACCTCCGTAGTTTTATGTTGTCCAAGTGCTATGTCTTGTTCTTGAGTACTTAGTTTCAACCTTTAGCAACAAGCTTCAGCCTTCACCTTTATTAAAAATGCAACTTTATATTTAGTATTTAGCGTTTACCTGTGGACTAATCAGAGGAGGCCTATCAAATTTGGGAATAAAGAGTATTGTAACAGCTGAAGTTTCATCTATGCCTGCATGTAAGTAGTTCTTGGAGTATTCAATTATTAGCTTACTTGGTAACTTTCGTTATTGACTTCATCACTGTATGAGCATTTTTCAAAGTGGGATTAGTTTGAAGTTTCTGGGCCATAGGAGTCATTATGAACTCAGGGTACAGCTTGTCACTAAATGCTTTATTATTTAAAAATTAGTGATAGAAGGTGAACCTCCATGATACTGAATGGAAAACAAAACCAAAAAGTTGTATTTATATTTAAGCATCAAATGCACAAGGATGTATTTTCCAGAAGGCCATTTGAACAAGTGAAGATAAAATCAGAACACCTCTTTCTCTACAGAAGTTAAGAAAGAATGAGAAATCCATTGTAACTACCCAAGCTGCTTAAGGTGCATTAAAAATTTTCCCAAGTCTTTGCATGAATTCTAAATTTAGCTGACAGAGCTGTTGTGATGTGTAAAATGGATCAACTTAAAAAAAGAAAAGAAAGAAAGCAGTTCAGCTGGAGTTAACTTTAATGCTAAATTGCTTTAAAAAAATAATGTTGATACTTTGATCTGACTCTGCTTTTTCTTTGCAGGTAAATTTCAGGTGATGATACAGAAGATGTAGAGTACATTCAGATCTGGGTGCCTACCTTAAAAATCCTTTGTGTGTGGATTCCGTATCTTGGTTCAGCCTTTTATGTACTTTGTAAATTACAGCAGTGTGCAGCACAATTCCAAAATATATAATAAACATTCAACAAACTAACTTAACACTATCCTTGCATCTTGGTATGAAATTTATTCTATACCAAGGTACTCATGTCAAAATGGTAAAAACTGTCTATAATCAAAAGTTTTCATCAAAACATTTCAGTTACCAAAGCAGCACATACGGAAGACAGGAGGCATGTTTTGAGCACAGAGTAAAAGCCTGACCAAGACTAAACTGCATTAAAGAACTAATGTTTTGTGTCATCTTACGTGCATGCCCAACTGCTGCCTTCCTCTATTCTAACTATCATTTTTTTGTGTCAGAATAATTTTATGGCCAAGGTCATCTGTACTGGCTTTTGCATAAACTCAGTATTAACATAGTTGTTTTTAATTGCTAGCTACAACTTCAGTTATGAGCATGTGCAGGAAGATGATTAGGCCTGCAACAAGCTATAAAGACATCACCATGACTCTTGAGGACATTTGGGTTTGCTAGATACTACTTGTTAGAAGATCTGCATAACAGTGTATCTCTTGCTGTAGGTAAGCATGAAAACATCTTGTTAAAACTTCTAACGAACTCTCCTGTGAAACTTTCTTGTTGACAGGTTCAGGCTTTATACATTCAAATGAATCACAACAGAAACTTCATGGTGTTCATTCAGAAGTGGGAGAATGCCTTGTGATAACGAAGCAGTTTCTACTTTGTATAGACCAGCATTTAACAGGCTAACTAGAAAAGCTCATGTATTAAGATAGTTACAACAATCAAAGGTGCTATGTTCTGTGTTGGGAGAAGTGTATGTTGTCTAGTTCCATGGTAGGCAAGACCTTCCTTAAGCTCTAGGGAAGGTCTGAAATTTGTAATGGACCAAACCTTTTCCAGGGAGCTGCTACAAGCTGGCAAACTACAGATCATAAATGCAATAACCAGGGGACTGTTATACTTGAGCTTAAGATGGATGAAATTCAGATCTTTTCAGGTACTGTGAATGCAAGTTCAGATTAGTTGTAGCTGAATAAATTGACAGTTCTAGGAAACATCTAGAGCAGAACTCAAACTAGCAGTGCTGTCCCACTGTTTATAGATGAAAGTAATTAAAATAGTATGGTAATCAATGGGGTTCAGCTGTTTGACTGAAAATGCTGGGTTCATATACTAGTGGTTTATAGGAAGGCTGTGATGGTTGTTTACCTTCGTTCCTCAGACTTGTTTGTTACTGTAGGGGTAGAGAATCAGCTAACTAGTATTCTTGCATTTCATAGGTTCTTCAGTTGCCAACTCCTGCTTTCAACATGCTGAAAATGTTACTAAAAAGACTAGA
The DNA here is from genome assembly GCA_032466535.1 of Forpus xanthops. NCBI lineage: Eukaryota > Metazoa > Chordata > Aves > Psittaciformes > Psittacidae > Forpus > Forpus xanthops. The sequence goes on along the minus strand of JASSUY010047173.1, from coordinate 69,743 downwards.
AAAAATTTGCACTGTATGGACATCTCAGTGTCATCACTTCAGGCGTCTGCAGTGTAGTAGACATTCAGTATCACAGATTATATAGAATCCTTTCTACTTACATCTCCAGAATTAAAAATCTAGTAGTTACTGTAATTCAGTTTGATTTTTCACTTGGCATTTAAGACTACTATTCCAGATGCAAAAGTGCCAATCATTCAAAGACGTACTAAAGGTTTATTGGTAACTGTTTGTAATTAATGATCATTAATAGCAAGGGGAGGGACTTAAATTCTACAACAAAGCAGATATAAGTTAACATTGTGTATCAATGCTGCTGTCAACAGAATTCATAGTTCCTTTGACATGAACTTTTAATTACTAAAGATAATTAGAACCAGAGGGAGTCATATATGTACCAAGCGGATGCTGATACTCCTAATGAAGCATTCTATGTTAAATAAATAGGTACGCTCATGTATTTGTCAAGATGCCATACAGAAAATAAATTTGTTCACTGTTTAATAAATGCTTCTATTAAAAGCACTGAATACAGCTGTGTAAATTTCACTGGTTCCTGCAACTTTTACTAAAAAAGAGTATTATTACTCTGAAAGTAATAGTGTTCATGTTTTATTAAACTGTTTAAGGAACTTAGTGGCTATAGTTGAACAGCTTAGCCATGCTTAAGCTCAGGAACCAAAGCTTGAAAAAACAAATTCAGTCCTAGTTGTGTAGATTTCTGTGGTAAGAATCTTGTTGAATAGCAGGAAGAATGAGAAAAGCTACACTATTTATGAAAACTCTTCAAAATGCTTCAGTTAAAAAAAAAAACCACAAACAAAAACAACAACAAAAAAACTTAAGTGGGTTTGTGTTAGACAATGAACAACCCATTTGTAATGTAACCTCAGATTTCACTTAATAGCAGTGTCCACAGGATTACACACATGGTAGAAGTTTCTAACCAAGAACATAGTTTAGAGACAGTACCTCGAGAGATGATGTCAGACACTTCATTGACCATTTTGTGATGAGGATGTCGAAGACATAGATAATTTGTGCTACAGCTCAGCTGAAGTTATTCATAGCTGTCCCAACTGCCTTATTGTAAGGGTGCTCTGGGAGGGCTGTATAGTACTTCAGGTCTGAACAGGGCAGTGCCTTGCTGTTAACTCCAACAATGCTGTTCGTACTATGACAACACAAAATACTTGATATGCTCAAAACAGTCTAGGAAGGCTCATCAGCCAAGTCACGCTGATCGAAGTACCTAGTGGTGAGAAGTAGAATATGGTAAGAAAACTCTAATGCAACATTACCATGCTTCGATTTCTTAGATCCCTTGCTTTCTAGTACTTCTTTCAGTGTTTTTACCATAATTATAGCTTTGCAGTTCAGGGGGCTTGTCTCAGGATATCAATATGCTTTCTTCACTCTTAGGTTTATCTCAAGTCCTTTTACCTAAGTGTATTTGCCACATAGGCCCAGGGTACTTTTAATTTATTTCCACTTTCAAAGAATCTAGGTTAGGACAAGTAATTACACATTTTATTCTGGCCATCCTCTACTGTTTTAGGTAAGTTGCATTACCTGCTAACTAAGCAGATTATCAAGTTCAGAGCTGATATTTGTTCTTCATTCTTGTTCTCCTGAAAGGGGAATAAATATTACAAATTTGTTTGTTACCCATGACAAACAGAAAAGCTGTTACATGCTACACTATGTGCTTGTAATCTTCCCTTCATCCTCAAAGCAGACTTAGGACATGAAAAATTACTTATGAAGAACTGAAAATTCATCCATCTTATAACTTGCTAAGTCCAGCAAGTCCTTTGTGCAATATAGCATTAAATCTTACCTCTAGTACTCTGACTTCTGAGCATCGTCTTGCCAGCTGTCGAATAAGGGAGTGAGCTTCAGGTAGCAAAGGTTTTTCAAGGCATGCCAGCAGTGCATAAAGCCACCTACCCTGTGTAGATTCAAATAACAAGGTTTTTAATTCAGAGCATTTCATTGAAGCTTCATGCAGTTCTTGTTATAAAGACCAGGACTGGAGCATAGGTCTCAAAACAAAATTGCATTTAATTGTTACTGTCAGAATTGAAAATTTTAAAAGCCCAGTGAAACACCACCCTAATCAAAGTTTTGGCAGTAACTGAAAATGATACATTACTGTTCAGAAACTAAAACATTTTCATAGAGAACTGTGAACAATTCATCCCTTGTTTAATGAGTTCACGTGCAAGTAATTAGAATAAATTAAAAATTACCAGTTCTGGAGTAAATTTTTTCTCCTCAAACCAGCCAATCAGGTATTCCAAGACAGTGGTTACTGTTGCCTTTAAAAGAGGAACAGAATGAGACAATAAAATAACCTGCAATGTTTTGCTTCACTGTCCTCCTACCCAAAAGATTATATGAAAAGCAATGTGATTGTAAAAAGTTATGCACATCATGAATCTCTACTGTGATGCTATCTAGTATTTATAGAATCACAGAATCATAGAATAGTTATGGTTGGAAAGGACCTCAAGATCATCTAGTTCCAATGTCCCTGCTCTGGGCAGGGATACCTCCCACTAAACCATGCCACCCAAGGCTATGTCCAGCCCAGCCTTGAACACCGACAGTGATGGAGCATTCACAACTTCCCTGGGCAACCCATTCCAGTGCCTCACTACCCTTAAAGAATTTCATCTTCAGATCCAGTCTAAACTTTCCCTGTTTATGTTTGAACCTGTTACCCCTTGTCCTCTCTCCACACTGAAGTTACATATAAGTGTTAAACAAGTCGTGAAGCACCAGTTCCTGGAATGAATTATTTTTCTGTGTCAACAAAAAGTTATGGGTAAGTAGCTACAGATAAGGAAAGAGACATCATGCTGAATGGTTTTCTATAAAGGCAACTAGTGAAAACATAACAGCAAAGATAAGTGCGGTTCTTCCAGCCTTGTAATGTATGTAGGAGTTCACACTCAAGTGTCAGAACTACACTTAAATCACTGAGAAATCTTAAAAAGATTTAAGCACCTAATGGGACCTCTGTCAAAAAAAAAAAAAAAAAAAAAAAAAAAAAAAATCAAACATTAAGTGTTCTTGAGAAATTACAAGGACAAAATACTTTTAAAACTAGTCACAATACATGTGTGCTAGTAAAGCTGTTTGTAGCTGAAGGTGAGATAGTGATTGTTTTCCTTTTAAGTGTACAATGAGTAGCAATTGTTAATAAACAGTTGCCTACTCTTGCAAACAAAAACAGGCAATACCTTCAACAGATAGAATATGAGAAATAATGATTTATGCAATGTCACTATGCAATTCTAAGAGGTAGGCTTACCTGATTCATTCTGCTTACAATACTTAGCAGAGGGGGAAAGCCAACCTGAAAAAAATCAAGTTGGAAAATGCAGACATTATCGTAGACATTTTTGTTCTAATTTAGAACATACCAACATTTTAATGTGGTGCTCAGAAATTTGTAGTGAATTGAAAGTCTGCTCTGAGCTTTGAAATCCATTTTTAAAAAGTCTTCAAGCAAATTCAAGATAAGGTCCAGTCAAATTTGGTATCAAAGAACCTTGCTTTTCCTGGTATCTGTTAGTTTTGTTTTTTCAAACTGCAACAGTGAAGGACACATTTATAGTGCATACGAGGAGAGGAGCCACATATCACCATTCAACAGAACACTAAAGCAGATTATGCAGAAAGCTTTCCGTTCACTTCAGTGAGCAGCAAAGTAGTGTGCTTTAGCTGGTAACATGAAGAAACTAACTTTTTGACAAAAGGGATAGACTTGTTTTCTGCTTCACTTGGTTTCCACTTAAAGGGGAAGAAAAAGGGAATAAAAACGTGAACATCTGGCCTCACAAGAGAGTCTGCTTTCTACGTAGTGCAATGTAGCAATAAACAATAGGATTGTTTCTGGCAGTTATTGAAAACAGCATCTGAAAATTAGATGTAAGTTCTATACTCACCTTTATGTAATCGATTCCTAGACTTTCATCATCAGATTGTGTATCTATTTCTGAGTATATTCTTTCACCCAGACAGAACTTCTTCCAGCCTTCTTCATCCTCTGGTTTTGGCTAAAAATAAAATGAAAACTGTGAAATACTGCTATATTGAAGACTTGATAATATCATCAAGATGTTGCACTAGACTGTAAAGTAAGATTAACCATGGATTTAATGACCTGAACTACCGCCCCCCCCGCGCTGCTATGAATTCTACTCACCATAGTAACATTGCTGTCCAAATGTTGTGACTGCCAGTGACTTCGGTGCTTGTTCAGGCTCTGAGTAATTAAAACAAAACCACAGTTCAACTTTCAGTTATTTTATCCTAGCCATAGCTACTCTTCATTGTTCTTAAAAATGCATAAAAAGTCTATTTTATGATGTTCTATAAATCAGTAGAGGCCTAACTGGCTAAACAGTTGCCGTGCCTCTTAGTATAAATGAAATTAAGCTGCTCGTGCTCGGTTTTTGGAAGTAATGTTAAAGCTGAAGGAATTTTAAAGTCTCTAAAGCTTACATAAAAAGCTGATTTAGTCCAAAACCACACATAAAGCCAACATCCTGTTTCCAGTAGTGGTCTGTATCTCTATCAAATATCTACAGAACTGTTAGAGAAAAGTATGTTTTCCTAGGGTACTTCTACCTGACAGGGATGCCATATAATAAAAATTGGCCTGCTTGACAGTTTCTTGTACAGTGTAAACTCTTTGTAACAGAAGAAATTTCCCCCTAACTTAATTGTTATTGTAGCAGTAAAAGTGACCACTAAAAATGCTGTGTGTAGTAGCAGCTGATGCATAGTGTTTGAACAAGTGACTTCTGATGCTGTTTATATTCTTAAATATTTTTTAGAATACTCTAATATTTCACAGTGTTAATTCTGATACAGATGAGAGGATAATTCATTTGGGTATAGAAGTAGTATTTGTACAATGAATATACCTTTAGATGCAAGTTTGCTTGTTCTACTAATATCTCAGATTATGCACAATATATACTACACAATGTGATGCCTTGTAGAAATAAGGGCTAGCCCAGCTAATGTTTACAGTGTAGGTGCAGCAGTACAGACCCCTCTGTACTGATTTAATTTCCTGACAAAACAGGGTAAATAAGCTCATGCAAAATTGAGTGCAACAGCAGCTTCAGTGCAGTTGGTTATTTAAGAGCAGGGTGCAATAGGGAAAAGTTTGTGCTAACACAACCTTGCAAATATATTTTACCAAGTCAATCTCTCCTTTTAATGGGTGCCACCACTGTCAATATTCTAAATGGGCACTGTCTTGTACATACATGAATCTCCTCATGGGTTAGAATCCACTTGTGATGTTGAGTTCTACACAACATTCCTGCTGGCATTAGATTTTAATATAACCAGTTAACATCACAGGGGCTTATGTTCTCCCTCAGCTACTCGACATCATTTAATCTAAACACCAACAGATATTTTGCTGAAGTTGAAGCAGATTTTTTTCTTTAAACATGACTCAAGAGTTTTATCAGCAGTTTAAAAGCCACACAGCATATAACAAATTTCTTTCCCCTCAAGAACTTAAAACATTTGCCTACAAACATCTGTCCTAACATAAAGTTCTAACACTTCTATACTAGATGCAAGGTTGTCCCTCATAAACTGGGGTGTTCTATCCACAGTCCCCTCACACAACCCCCCGCCCCCTGTTTTGTACCTGACGAACAGCTGAGAAATTTGCCACTTGCTGCTGCTGCCACTTGAGTGTTGGGGAGTATCCTTCAGGAGCAGGCTGACATCCAGAAATCTAAGAAAAAACTGTCAATAATTATGATGCAAAGAAAGCTTTATAACAAGAATCCTTAAGAACAAGAGAGTCAGTAAACATTTACTATCAGGTATACAGTACTCTTTAAATCTTCATTAAAGAAAGGTAATCCCATGACCATATCCGAGGCTGGCTTACCAATTGGTTTAGAAAAATATTTTTCTGACTCTTCTCACATGCAAATAAGAAGAAAACTGAAGTATACAAAATATGTTGTCAAATAATTACTTAAGGTCTTCTTTCTAGCAATGTTCTGCCTTAAATTTCCTTGTTTATAAAAAGCAGGGTGCTATTCTTGGACAGTTGCTATGAATCCGAAGCATCCTACTTGTCAATAGTAAGGTAAGGAAGAAAGAAGACCACAAAAACATGTTTTAGAATTAACTGACAGTTAAGAAGATAAAACCTCTTTAAAGATTAAGATGACAGAGTTGTTAAAAAAAAATGAAATCGTTCTACAAATACTTAAGACCATCACTACAAAGACAAATGAAGAGAATGGGCACAGAAGTTACATGGTTGTACGTCAGTACTAGAGATTTTCCTTGAGTAATGTAGTAGTGAAATTTCAGATTAGAGAGTTTTCACTAGAGAAAGACAATCTTGGTCTTTCAAGTAGATTGAAAACCAAGCTGGCAGGGACAATGTGACAACAGAAAAATCTACTTAGGCAGTCAGGAAATAGTGCAATAAAATATTGCACCAAAAAGGAAAGAAGCAGTAATAAAATTTCATCTAACTTTTGTAAAGTGTAGCCATAGATACTGCCCTTACACTAGATATGTATTTAAACCTAAATATAGATATGGAGATAGCTTTCTAAAATTTATACAGGTTTTATGATTAAATATTTGTGAATTTGAATTCAATATTAGAATTCCTGAGACAAACAGAACAGCTTGCTGTGTATCAAGTAGCATAGATGTTATCAGTTTAGAGCAATTATAAAGCCTGCTGTTACCCAGCAGTGGAACAGGTGTTTCTTCAAATCCTGACATTTAATCTAATCCTGTAGATGCTTTTAAAATCCAGCAGTGGTATTTAGTTATGCCAAATATTCCCCAGAGTAGTACAAACTCTATATTAACATCTTCCTCAATTTTTTTCTCTAAACAAAAAAAAAAAAAACAAAAACAAAAAAAAAAAAAAAAAAAAACAAAAAAAAAACAAACAAAAACCAAAACCAAACAAAAAGAACCCAAAGCAACGTGTAAAAGCTCTCAAACTTACTGAAGCATTCACTGTCTGCTGCTTCTTCAGTTTTCTGGGGTCTATTTGCGCCACGACCACATCTGGACATCGAGCTGCTTCAATCCTACAAAATAAAATCTAGTTTTTCCTGTTTATAACAGGTGGTCATACGCAGCACACCTCTGAAAGACTGCACCTGCACAAATCTTCGGTATGTTAAACACTGGATACAGCGGGAATTCTTACCGAAGGCTTGACTTGAGAGTGTCAGGTCAAGTACTCTCAGCTTCTACACAGCTGCTCCAGCCGCTGCGGAGCTTGCTTACATTCTAGCCCGCCAAAACCGCACACCCCTTTCCGCAGCCAGGCCTCGGGAGGCCGCCCACCGCGGCTGGCAAGGAGAGACAGCCGCCAGGGCTCCCTGCTCTCGGGGAAAACCGAGCCGCACCGGGGCTGCGAACAGACGCTGCCGGACGGGATCCCGCTCCACCGGGAGCACCGGCGAAACGGCTCTTCTGCCGGCTGCTGAAGGGCTAGCGGCAGCACAGCAACGCGAAGCCCGACCCAGGCAGCACCGGCTGCTGCGCCGCTCACAGGCAGGTGACCCCGGCCCGCCCACCACTCACTGGACGCGCTTCAGATACTCCTGGGGTGTCCTGGGAGGCACCGTGGGGTCGAAGTCCTCAGTCAAATCACAGTCTTCCACAGGCAGCAGCCGCGGCATCAGTTCCTCCACACCGGACTCCATGACCTCACCGCTGCGAGCACCCCACCGCTGCGAGCACCCCACGACACCAGAGACCGCCTCGCCGAATGCCACTGGGAAGGCGGTGCGACTGAATTCTCGCGAGAAAAGCAAGGCCCGGACGTGCCGTGCCCTCCGCTGTGCCCCGTGGCAGCTGCCTGTGCAGTAGGGGCGCGTGGATCTAAAGGCAGTGTGGAAGGTGGTTGTGTCCACGTGCTGCCCATGACAACAGAACCAGATGATCTTTAAAGTGCCTTCCAACCCAAACCATTCAGGGATTCTACAGTTCCTTGAAATGCATTGAGGTTTATGATGGAAATCTGTTACGTAAAAGTTGATTGCTATGAATTTAAACAGAGATCTCAATCTGTAAGGGTCAATGCCTGAGGTTTTATTTTGTTGCTGTGTAGTGGGAGTATCTACATGCTAAATCCAAAATGAGATAGCATTAGCACAAAGGGGGATTGTTTCGTAGTTAAGATAAAAAGTGGAAAGATAATGCTGTAATAATTTATGTTGTGTATTATGAAATCCCTGTTACACAAAATGTTGACCTGTATATTATTTTGCCCATTGGTTCTGCTGCATGCAAAGTCAGTTTAGTGCTACTCACAGACCATTTAGTAAGTCAGAGTTGCTCTAACACTTCTGATACCAGTTCAAAAAGAGCAATGCTTTTTCTTCTGCAAGGCTGTTTTAGCAGCTCTGAACAAACATCTGCCCTAACTCCTCCTCTCCACTGGCTTTTGTTTGTTTTAAGGTGTTTCCAGAACCACCTACGTGTAACAAAGAGTTTTAATTCTGAAACCCGGATCTGATGTCCTAGTTGAGGACCACGCAGCTTCTGCAGTCACCACTGTATATAATACCTGCTTAGCTGAAACTACTGTGATACCTCTGGAAAGGCTGACGATTGGGCAAGACAAAAACTTTGGTGAGTCCACCTCTAAAAAGTCTTCTTCCTTTACTTCAGTAATATTTAGAACTATTTTTTTCTGTTTGTCATGAAGTCAAGAACTGTGAACAGAAAAAGAATCCATAGATATACACACAGGTTAAATAACTTTCTATCAGATTTCTTTTCCTGGAACTTTCCATGTATACATTTAAAATGAAGTAACATGAAGTAATGTATTTTTAATTATTACAGGGAGTCTTCACGGATAATAAAATTGTTCCTAGCAAGTTTTACCAACAATGTTGATGCAGTGGCTAGCAAATATGACTCAGTGGAAGAAGAGGAAGAAACTAGGAATGAATATTCTTTCTCCTCAACTGCCTAGGCCTTGTGGAAGAGTACTTTTCCAAAGAAAGGGTGAGTTGCCATCAGGGGACGTGCACTGCTGAGGGAAAAAAACAAAACAGCTAACACATAAACTGGAAATTCTGCATTAAAAAAAATGAAATGCTTTAACTCTACCCTCAAACATTGGGAGATAATATTTTCCTATAATGAGCATACACTGTGTTAGGATCCTATTTTCTATTCTATTGTTTTGCTTCTTACTTTTCTCTATAGTTTGCACAATCCTAACAGCTGCAAGACATAAGTTTAGAGCACTGGCTTCAGTCATTATGTAATGAAATTTAATTGTGCTAATGACTGATTAGGAATGTTCATAGTGAACTTTCAGAATACCATACTTTCCTGTTCTTTCTTCTCCCCTTTTATGAGTCAGTTGCCTCTTGTGCAGTGTACAGGTTTCATCCTGCAGTTCTAACTTTGGGGCTTGAGTCTTCTCAGTGTAACTTTCTGAGAATGTTTCACATAGCATTTGAGTACTTTTGAAATTGCAACACTGAACTGCTTTTTTGTGCATCTGTCTGAAGTTACTTTGCCATGTTGCCCATTTTGGTGGTGGTGGGTGGCTTTTACAAACTGAGGAGGTTGCGTGTCCTTGGCAAGCTCCTTCTTTAAAACTCCCACACCTGGCAGTGGTACTTGTGGATGTGAAAATTTAACATCCCTCCCTTTTAAGTTCTTCTGTTGTTTACCTAGACATGTTTTTAGACTGAAGAGGACTGACAAATGTCACTAGAGATAGTAATGGGATAGAAATTCTATCACGATTACATTTGATGTATTAGAAAAGAGAATGAATGTGGTTTAGTTGGTGGTCATAGTATGTTTTCAGTCACAGTGAAGGAGCATGTGGTAGCCAATAGAATTTTCTCAGGCCTCCTCCATGCCTGTGTTTGTCACACTGAGGTATCTCTGGAAAGGCAGAAGATAACTGTCCCAGCCTTTTGTGGCAGGCTTGTTTAAAACGATTCTGAAGGGCCCCGTGTCACCTTTGCTTGGGGTTAGGGGGGAGGGGGGAAGGTATAAGTAAATAAACATGATTTATTGCTAAATAGTTATGAAGTAAAGCACTCTGTCAGGCTAAACCCAGCAGGAATATAATTTCAGTATCTTTTTTTCCCAGGCAGTTCGAAGAGGGAGTCTGGAAGAAACGGTCTTTAGAGACATCTGAAAGTCGAGTGGGGAATTAAAACCACAAGCACGCAAACGGGCAGGAGCCGTCGGGGCAGTGAACAGAAGGTCAGGCACCGCTCTGCTCTTCTGGGCACAGGCCTCGAGCCGGTGGCAGCGGGGCACTGCGCCGACCCTGGGGGGACCGTGTCGCTCAGCCCGCCCCCCGCTCTCTGCCCCTTGACGTGGCGCGGGCTCGCCCGTCGGCCATGTTGGCTGCGTCGGCTGCGCCGGGGCGGGTGCGTGCGTACGGGAAGAGCGAGAGAGGCGGTGGCTGGTGCGGGGTGAGTGGGCAGGGGTTGAGGAGGCAGAGGAGCGCGTGGAGAACTGGAGGAAGGCTACGGGAGGAGAGCTCTTCGCCGGTGACGTGGCTCTGAGCGGGTATGGGGGCACTCCGGGCCGTGGGGCCGCCGTCCGGCTGCTAACCCAGGAGAGAGAGTGGTGGGGAGTTTCCCACCTCCCCTTACGAGGCTTCGGACGCTTACACCGTCCTCGGTGGCGGTGTGTGTGGGGGGTCCCCGTGCGGCCTGAAGCTGCTCTCTGGGCCCTTGAGGGATCGGGGGTACCGCCGGTGGCTGCTCAGCGCTGCCAGCCGTGTCTGTGACGGTGAAGCCTGGCTGAGGCGGTGGGAACACCGAGATCCCCGTTCTCTGCAAGGGCTGCCGGCACCTGGGTAAGGCCGGCGGGGCACGGCGTCGGCATGGCCTCCGCTCCGCCGGGTGTAAAGTGCGGCTCAGTTCTGCTGCAGCTGCCCTGTCCTGGAGCTCCTTCTTGGAACTGACACTGGTGTCTTGAGGTGTCAGTAAAGCTACATCGAAATAGCGTATAGGCAGGCCCTGCTGCCTTTGCATATGGGGGTTTTTAATTTAGGTGGGGTGATACATACACTGGTTGTTTAAAAAAGAAAAAAGTCCTCAGTTAACATACCTGGGTTAGCAGCTTTGGATGGTGGCTATGTTTGAGTAGCCAAAATGAAATTCTCATGTTGTCACTTTGACAAGTTGTGGTTGTTTTAGATAACTATTGAGTTATTCTCCTTGTATATGGATGAATTCCTCCTTGGAACTGGAATAGATTTGTGTCTGAAATGCTGATTTTGGCATGAAAAATTAATGAAAGATTTATTATTAATCTCATTTTGCCGGATTATGAGTATATAATAAACTGAAAGAACAGGTTTGTTTCAAGAGAAGTGCACAGTGAACTGTACTGATTTAGTGGCATTTAAATACATTGTGAAGTACTTTGATCCATCAGTGCTGGAACCTTTAAAATGCTGTGGAGAGAAATGTTTTAATTTAGTTTGTATATGCTTGCAAGGACTAGTTGATATTATTTTGGTGATCTTCTGTGCTGGGACACATTTAGAGGTAGTGTATAAATGTTTAATGGTGCTGAAATGAAGTAGGTGCTTCAGATTATGAGCTGTTTGCAGTTGTTTTAGAGGCATTTCAAAATAATGCAGTTTCAAAGTAATGCGTTTCAAACCCAAATGCATTTCGATTCAGCTACAGGGTAGCTATCTGAATGGTGTGTCAAACACATTTGATATGTGTGGTTGTTAGGAAGACCTAACTGTAGTCTTGTATCTAGTCAGAGTAATTACATAAATACTATTGTTTGCCTGAGAATCAGGCCTTCATAGTCGGGTATAGGCAGCCTGTGACATTATGCAATTCAGGTGTGGCTGCTTTCTGTGACAGAGTGAGATTGCCATGGTGCATGGACATGAGGTAAATTCAGCTTCAGCAGCAGGTGTGAGGTAGCAAGCCAGGATGGACTGACTGCTGGCCTTGTTGGGATGTCCTCTTCTGCAGCAAAGCTAAAGCAGTGACACCCCAAGATGGGAGCTGCTGATGTTCAGCTGTTCTGAAAATCACTTCTCTGTGTTTTTTTGAGGTGGGTAATACATGTTCTATGGTGTTCAGGTATATGAGGTTTGGTATGTAGCCTGTTGGTCAGGAGGGTTTGCTCTTCTGGTCCAATGTAATACATCTCCACACCTCTCCCAGAAAATGTTGTAGCAGTGGTGCTGAAATGTAAAGGAGCTTGTCAGACTGTGAGTTTCACATTTAGTGAAGAATAAAATATGTCAGCATTATTGGCTCTTGGAAAGGAAGAAAAGAATGGAAGAAAAGGTGGAGGAAAACTTATTAGCAGGTTCTGGACAGGAAATACACACTTTACTAGAAAGCAAAAGTATTTTGCTCAATAAATCCGACAAATCTTGTATGATGCATTTGCACTTTATATTAGTCACTGCACGCTGGTGTTTGTACATGGCCTTCTGAGGAGAATAAATGAGTAGTAAAAATAACGCCCACATAAAACCATTTCAAATGTAGCTGGAGTGAAATGTGGAGAAGAGACTTCAAAGTCCAGTACAGGAAGTGGGAGTTCATGTTGCAGCATACGGAGTTGGAGTTGGTGGACTTTGTAGCAGATGCCTATGAGATACCTGAAATAGCCTTTAAGTTGTAATTTCTTCTTCTCAGGAAGAGAATACGGATATAATATACAGGTGATAGCACCTGTGGAAAACTTTGATAAGGATACTCTGTTAAGTTTGCCTGTTAGTCTGTATTCTATAGGAACAATTTTCAGACTGCTTTTTGTACCTATCACCACATGCTGACAGTTGATTATTTCCTAATAATGCTAACTGTGGAATGTGCAGCTTCTCTTTGGTTTATGGATGTTGCTCATGTTTTCTTAAAAGTCAGCGTTAGAATAAAATCATTAAATTGAACTGTGATTTAAAAGAACTTGAAAAGCTTTTAGAAGTCATAGAAATTAAAGGTGCTATGCCATTACAATTTTAGTAAAAGAGCTAGATCTTCATAAATGGAGTTTCCAGGAGTCTCCCTTAGCATATGAAATTGCAGGACTAGGAAGTGTTGTAAGAATTCCTGATTTAAGTCTCAATTCAAGAGGATTCCAGTGTTTCTAAGAGCTGTTCATTAGCTTAGTAGAGTCTAAATTGAGACCTATGAGTATTTTTCAGACTACTTTCTAGGTGGTTCACGTAGGCTTTTACAGTGCATTCTTATTAGGCAGTGGGAGTTCAGCTGTTCTAGTTACTGGAAAAACCTGTGCTGTATGTGCTCTAAAATGAACTTGGAAGCATGCAGCAGGTCAGGAGCAGTGTGTATATCACTGGGGGTTTTGGGGCTGGGGGGAGAGGGAGTACTTGCTGACTTCCCAGATCTTCATGGGTACCTTTTGAGCTTTTCAGATAAACTTGTGTTCTCCAGTGCTCGAGTTTCTGAGTAGCTAACTGAAGAATTAGAAAGCCTTAAGTTGGTGCCCAAAATGGTGAATTTAAGTTCAATTGTAGAAGGGTGAATCTTAATAGGTAATGTAGTGGAGTATGACACTTGTATTTCTGACACTTATTTCCTTGTGCTGCTGTAGGAATGTACTCTTGTGGAGTATTGTGTTGCTATTACTTTGTATTTGCATGTGGGCTGCATCATTAGTTACTGTAAATATGGGTAGGAAACTCTTACAATATTTGGTACAGCAGAAGTCATAAACCAAGTACACTTAGAAGAAACATGTTTTATTTGATTCTTAAAAGAAGTTAAAGAATTAAACAGTTTGCAAGAATGAATGATTCTTGAATAATGAACAGAATGAATAGCTAAACACATTAGTGAAAGTCCTTAAAGCAGTGTAGTTTTTTTTTTTGTTTGTTGTAAACAAGTCTCTTTTTTATAGTGTGTGCTGCATGATCTCTACACTCACCATAGAATTATTGCTTTAGTTCCAATATTCCTTGCCTGAGTTTGTTGCTTAAGTCAGGAAATGATCAGAAGATGGACTATGTCATGCTATGTATTTAACTTGCAACATGAAATACTTATTATTTTGAAGAGTTTACTGCATCCTAGGAGTTCTAATTTTCCTTCGTTTTACGTTGGAGTTCTGTGCATTGCTTTTAGTACTTAAGAAATGCTACTCTGTTCATTGACTGTAACTCAGTTACTGTATTTGAATGTGTGACTATAGATGCATTCAGTGGTTTAAAATGTCGCATTTTAATGTTCTGCTAATGGTTATTTTTTTATTTTAGTGATAAACAGAAAAGTTGGCCATGACAACATTCCTGGAATTTATCCAGCAGAATGAGGACAGAGATGGAGTTAGATTCAGCTGGAATGTTTGGCCTTCAAGTCGTCTTGAAGCCACTAGGATGGTAGTCCCGGTGGCTGCCCTCTTCACGCCATTGAAGGAACGGCCAGACTTGCCTCCTATTCAGTATGAGCCAGTTTTGTGCAGTAGGACCACGTGTCGAGCCGTTTTGAATCCCTTATGGTAAATCTAATACATACGTTATGCCAATATTTTACCTTACAAACAATCTTTAGGGTAGTGCCAGTTAAATTATGCAAAAGATCTGGTGTATTCAGGCATTCCTCACATGAGTATACAGATCAATCTTAAAAGTTTCTGCATGTACATTTGCATACATAATTTACATCCTTAAAATGTAGCTTTCATTTAACCAGTCTTTTCAACTTATTAATGATGAGGTTATGTTATTTTGCAGGAACATCGTGTGAGTTAGTATACTTCTGCATTTTGCCTCTAGAAAATTACTTGGATAAAAAAATTACTATGCCATGCCTTTTTAAGTACTGGGTGCTGCTGTAGTTGAATTTCCAAGTGAAATAAACTCTTTTACTGTCCTTAGATGAAAGCAGGTTAGCTGGTTTAATTTACCAAAACAGAAGCTAAAAGATGTGATTGATAGATATATCAGAAGTAGGCATGAGAGAGGGTGAAAAGCTGTTTAAGCTGAGGGGTGATAGTAACACAAGCACTAGTGATTGTGGCATGGTCATGGATAAATTTCAGTTGAAAGCAGAGGAAGTGTTTCATATGTCATTCCAATCACAGAAATAGGAAAAGAAGCAGATCAGTTTTTAAGGTGGAGTTTGACAGGCATGGGAAAGGTACTGAGTGATAGTGCGAGAGTAGACATGGTGTAAAAGATCCTGTAGAACAAAAGTGATTTTATGAATGACTTGTGCCTGCCTGGGAAAAAAAAAAACAGTTTCAAAGCAGATGTAAAATTATGTTTCAGTATTAAACGGGTGCAGTGGCTGATTATAATGGAAATCAGACGTTGTGGAAGCTAACTTTTAGCCCTCAATAAAAGATAATGCTTCTGAAAAAGAAAAATAATGGGGAGACAAAGCTGTGAAGGGTTAGTTAGATCCCTGGTGTTGCAGTGAAATGTGCCTCTACATTTTTCCTGTGTCATGTATGCAACTCATGACTGGATATTTATTTATTTATTTAACAGGGTGTGATAGGAGACTCAATTTGGGGGGACCTTTTGAAGCCTGTGTGGTGCAGTGTATCAGGCTAGATAGTCTGTGGCCTCTGAAATCGATATCGATCATTTGATCTCAGTTGAGCTGTGTTGTGTTTACAGCATGCTGGGATTCATCCAAAGGTTTAATAATACTTTAAGCACTCTTGCCCTTGTAGACAGAAGAGAATGTGACAACAAGAAGTGTAGGCTGAAAACATGTAACATTTACTTTCCCTTAAGATGTGAGTAGGAGTCCGTAAGATACCTCTGTGGCATGAGGATACAAGTCACATTTTTTAACAATTATTTTAACTATCTGAATAGCCATAAAAGTGTAGATAAAAGGAGATAAGCTCATCAATTGAAAACAAAAAAAATGTCATTTTCACTAGAGAGAGAGCTCTTAAGTTGGAAGCTGTTTTATTTTCAGGGCATAATGCCTCTTTGAGATAGTCCCAACTCTGACAGCTAACAGGCATAGGATGGGAAAGTAGAAAAATGCAGAGGTAGTGAGAGTTAAAATGATTTGCCAAAGGTCATGCAGAAAGTCTCTAAGAAAGGTGCCAAGACTCTCTGTTCTTAAATTTTGTACTTGCTTGTTTCTCTTGAATACCATTCTTCCTCTCTAACAACATTAATTTGCCTGATGTGTAATACTACGTTTGTTTTGAATTCATAATATGGCTATTTAGAAGAAAAAACATATTAGGAAGAAGCTTTTTCAAAGTCAGTGTGCTTTTGAAAAATAATAAATGCATTTTGGGGACAGTGGATGAAAACAAATTATTCATACTATGTAATCTTTTCTTATTGTATTTTATAGCCAAGTGGATTATCGAGCAAAACTCTGGGCTTGCAACTTCTGTTATCAGAGAAATCAGGTAAGAAAATGTTCTTCATAAGGTAAAAATGTGCATTCTCTTTTTTCAGATTATAGTTGCAAACTGAAATTGGCAGCAAGAGCATGAGTGTGCAGCTGTATCTTCAGATGCTGCATGGAGACTTTTCCCTGACAGCAGTAGTGAACATCTGTTAGGGAGGAAAGTAGTCTGTATGGTTTTGTAGAAGTTGTAATCTTTTATTTATACTTAATTTCTGTGGTTTTATTTGCAGTTTCCTCCTACCTATGCTGGTATATCTGAAATGAATCAGCCAGCTGAACTTTTGCCTCAGTTCTCCAGCATTGAATATGTAGTACAGGTAAAATAATTAAATAAGATCTTTAACATCTATAGCCTTGCATATACAAAAGAATTAATTTCAATTTCATTTCTTCACTGCTTTTTTAAGGGCTGTGAGTCCATATGTGTTTATTAGTACATTGAACATTTGTGTCACCAAATGGAAATGGAAACTGTAACTCTTTATAAGAATGTAAAGATAACTTATAAGACTGTTTAAAAACAAAACACTGTAAGAAGAGAGATCTCTTCTGTCATACAGTATTTCTGTTAGGTCTGTTTCTTTACCAGGAGTTTCATCTGTGTTTATGCCAGTGGTCTGCTTACTGCTGTTTCTTACTCAAATGTGTTTTAATTTCAGTTTACATTTGTCTGACTGCTGATTAATCTCTCATTAATAATTTGACTCTAAGTTTGTGTTTTAATGATTATGAATTAGTTTTAGGGCTGTCTGGTTTAGAGGAAAAGACTAATGCATATTCAATTTAGGTATTTGAATTTTAATCTTAATTCTTTTTATGCTTACTTGAATAGAAATACAAAATGGATCTAAATCCCAAAGTTGCAAACATTTGCAGTTGCAAATTTGTAAACTCTAAATTACATTTTTGAGGATTAAAATTTGTAAGACTTCAGTGAGGCATTCAGGTTATGAAGAGTGAACACTGAACAGAATCTCAGCTTTTTGCCAACTCGTGTAACACAAAGTAAGGGGGATATCTGCTCGTACAGCAAAATTAGTTTAGAAAGAATAAAAAGAACTGATTCTCTCTAGAGTAAAATTACGTGGTGAAACACTATGGAATGTTATGTTGGAGTATTCTGTAGCTATGAACAGCTTTAAAACTATTGCATTCACCTGGAGCAATAAAAGCTTATTGTATGTTAAGAGATTTATACAACTGGCACATGCTTCACATCCTGACATCCTGAAAGGTTTTTTTTATTTTCTGCTGTAGTAAGCATTGCATCTTTGTGCAGAGTTCATTATGGTAGAGGTTTTTTTCCCTTTTGCCTAGGGTACCGATTACTGCTTCAGAGGGAGCTAAGTTAGATGGAACATTGACATTACTGGTATAGTTGAAAGTAAAACTTTTGCAAATAGCTTTTCATGTGATTATATTTGTGCTTCTTAAAGCGTGGCCCTCAGATGCCTTTGATATTTCTCTATGTTGTGGACACATGCATGGAAGATGAAGACTTGCAAGCTCTGAAGGAATCCATGCAAATGTCGCTTAGTCTCCTGCCACCAACTGCATTAGTAGGTCTCATTACCTTTGGCCGAATGGTGCAGGTTCATGAGCTTGGCTGTGAAGGAATTTCCAAAAGTTATGTCTTCAGAGGAACAAAGGACCTCTCTGCAAAACAGCTTCAGGTAATGCATAAAAGCAAACAAAATGAAATCGTCAAGGTGGTGATGATGAAGTACTTCAGATAGTCTGTAAGCAAATTTTGTAATAAAATCTCATGTATTTGACTACAGGAAATGCTAGGGCTTACAAAGGTAGCAGTTTCACAAGTCGGTCGGGGTCCTCAAGTGCAGCAACCACCACCGTCTAACAGGTAATGTGCTTAAAACATTTGAATAACATACTTTGTCTACACTGATTTACTGGAGAACTTATGTTTTATGACAATGAAAACAATCAAATCCATTTGAAATCTATGAAATGATAAAAAAAGAGAGACAGTTTTGCAGTATCTGCAGACTTATTATTATTCCAGTAAATAGCTGCATTTGTGGACATCCTGTAGCAGAGAGCACAAAGAATCCTTCGTTATAGTTAATGCTGCTTCTGATTCTGATTTTCACTGAAGTAGTGAAACTTGAGCTTCTTTTTGAGATTCCTAGGTTATCATCTGCTGTGTTCGTTTGAGTACTCATTGTTCTTTATGGATAGTGGCAATAAATCTTTAAGTCAGCAATTTTTTATTTATAAGCTCTTTGCTGAAATTCTTAAGCTGAGCTTGCTTAGTAACATGTAGTAACACCAAACGGCATTATTTTGGGGAGACGGAGACATTGCTCTGAATTCAGACTGAAATGCAGAATTAAACATTGCTAATATATGTTTTATATATTGCTAGTGAACAACTGATTAAATTTTTATTTAACAGTTTGAATCTAAACTAATTTCATTTATCTGTTTACAGATTTTTGCAGCCAGTGCAGAAAATTGACATGAATCTCACTGATCTTTTGGGTGAACTGCAGCGGGATCCTTGGCCTGTTCCACAAGGAAAACGGCCCCTACGTTCTTCTGGAGTGGCTCTTTCTATAGCTGTAGGGCTCCTTGAGGTAATAGCTGTAACTACAGTTATGCTGATACATAAAAAAAATCATTTTGTTGCAGAAAAGCTGCCACAATCAATATGTAAAAGCCTTATAACTGATGCATATTAGATTTATATAATGATTCTGATGGATATCATACCTTACAGGAAAGAATCATTTTAATGAGGCAAAACTGGACTTTGAATTAACAGCCGATTTAAGTTTTGGGAGGGAAAAAGTACAGTTATTTTAGAATCCTGTCAATGTGTTACATACCTTAATAGGTATTTCTTTTGTTGAATTTATAGCAAAACCTGATAGTTTTGTTTGTCTTTTGTTTCCTTCAGTGCACTTTCCCTAATACTGGTGCCCGTATAATGATGTTCATTGGAGGACCAGCTACGCAAGGACCCGGCATGGTTGTAGGGGATGAACTGAAGTTACCTATAAGGTCATGGCATGACATTGAAAAAGACAATGCTAAATATGTTAAAAAGGGTACAAAGGTAAGAGATGGCAGTGGGTGACATTTACAGGCATCTTACCAGTACGTAAACTTTTACACTGTCTGGCATTACAAAATACTGGTAGTAGCAAATGTCTGAAGAGGTGGGAGTTGTGTGGTTTTGTTTATCTGTCTCTGAATGTATGTCTTCAGGAGTTGCTTCAGAAATTTCAGTGTATTGAGTTACGACTTTATCTAGCTCACAGTAAAATTCTTTGAAGTGTTTCTCTGGTTGAAGTCAGAAAAAATTTATGTGACTAAATGGTATATTTAGAGTAAGGCTGTCTGCTTCTAAGACAACTGCTCAAAATTGTGTCTGTTTGGGGAGGGTTAGACAGTAGAGTGTAGGCATAGTCCATTTCAACTTACGTACATTTCATTTGGGCAAGTGAACTGCATCTAAAACCTGTTGAATTTGTCTTAACTGATTATAAGCTTAATGTTATGAGCTTAAGTTAAGAACTTAATCAGCTCAGTCATAGGCACCTGTCATTATAGGCACTTGAGATTAGAAAGGTATATTCAGTTCTGTGTGTTGGATATAATGCTTAATGCAAAGTTTAAAAACAAAAATCAGTGTCATTTTCTAGTTTAAGTAGCAGCCACTGGGCTGTTTAGTATGAGTCAGTTTCTCAGCTGGTCAAAAAAAAAAGCTCCAAGTGTTAAAACATTCCAGTCTCAATTTTAACTTCAGGAAAAAATGTATTGTTAGCTTGTACTGGAATAATATATGAATGAAATCTGCTAATCTTGTTTTTGAAAGATTTTGGGAGTTAGGATTTAACATGAAGATGAGGGCTGTTCACATTGTAGATTGGTATGAACTGAGTTTTCATCTTGATTTTAGCATTTTGAAGCCCTGGCTAATCGGGCTGCAACAAATGGTCATGTTATTGACATATATGCATGTGCGCTGGATCAGACTGGTCTTCTGGAGATGAAGTGTTGTCCCAACTACACAGGGTATGTGCCTATTAGTAAGTTGTATATGGAGATGCAGTTTTCAGTTTTATTTTTTTAATTGTTTAACAGGAAGCACTTACCAAAAAGAAAAAAAAAAACAAACCCACTCTGATGTACTGCAATGGCTGCATTTGTACTGCAATTTTGGAATTCCTCAGCCTCTGGCAAATTTGTCACTACAACTATGGGTTTAATCAAAAGGGGATTTTCTATTTTCTTTTAATATGATCAGTTTGAGGCTTAAATAACATGGATGACTTTTAAACAGGATATATCCACTGTTGCTGTTTTTCAGTGTGCATGTATGTAAGCTGCAGCTTTCAGTAAAGATAAAGAGATGTCATCTTTTTCTTTTAATTGCTGTTCAGAGCGGTAGAAAACCCTGTGTTATTCTGCCTTGTTTATGCCCTTCTATGTACTGGTTTTCATAGGTTTACCTACTGTCTTAGGTGATTATCAGGTGTATCTCTTGCTCCTGATTTTTGCTATCTTCTGTCTAATTCTATGTTTCAGACATGGTTTTGTGTTTCCTTCAGCGTGTCTGGCCATCAGCTCACTTTAATATGATTAAAGAAAGTTTTAATCTTTCTCATGAAACCTCTCCCCTGTTTTCTGTCACTGTGAATAGTGCCTTTACCCTTTGGTTATGCAGATCTATAGTCTGTTATAGCTTTTGATTCTTGCTTGTGTGTTTAGTACCTCATTAATTTTGTACATCCTGCCAGTTCTTCCTCTGTATTTTTTTTTTAAAGACTGTATTTTCTTTCTATTTCTTTAATATTTCATTTTTACTAGTATAGTCACCTGCTTTACATACCATTTGATTTTTAGGTCAGCCTTAGGTATTCAGTCTGCATTCTCTTGCCAAGCTCATTTTTTCTTGCTAGTTATTGTTACCTTTGTCAATACCAGTTGCGGGTAAAATATGCTTATCGGTTTAATAACTGGTGTATCTGGGTAAAAGGCCTTCTTAGTTGCCTGTCAATGCCTTTATATGACAGAGGATCCTAAGCACATGCTATGTATCTGGGCATACAGAGAACGAGAGATGCAGCCACAGGTTGTGATGAACATATGCTCCTGAGTTTCGGGCTGGCTTGGCCATGCTAATCACTACTGGATTGCTCTTTTCAGAGCTGTGTGTAGCCTTAGCTTGGGAGTTTTCACTGTTCAGGATTTTTAAGTTTATGACTTTACCTGCATGTTTGAATCTTATTCCTTTTCTGCATCAAACTCAAGCTGTATTTTTCTCTGTAAATTTGCTCTTTCTGTCTGCTCTTGTGACTCACCTTTCGCAGTTTCTGCTCCTCCAGCAAAACTAGCCTTAATGTATAGTTTGTCTGTTTCTCCTACAGCTGTTCCTATTTCTGAGTTGGTTGCATCCTGCATACAGGGAGGAATTTCTGATTCTACTCATGTCTGTTTTCTTCTGTCTTTGAGTATCCACCTGAAAGCTTTCATAACTTCTTTCAGGTGTAGTGTTTGGTCTATTACATTTTACTAATATTATTTAATTAATACTTTTGGATGAATAAAAATATTTTCCACTATTTCTTAAATGCAATGTATGCTTCATGATAAGCAGCAACTGTTGCAGTTACATCCACAGAATATTGCTAGGCATAAAGATAAATCATGCTTCTTGAGCCTAGATTTAAGCCTGAAATAATGAGTGAACTACATAAAATGGTGTGGAAATATGTTTTGAATATTAAATATTAGAAGTAAGCTGACTTTGCTTGACAAGGTTGTGAGACATTTGTGGTGCTGACATCTGGTATAGTGTTCTCTCAGTGAAAGATGTTATATGTTATAACAACAGTAACCCTAAGATGCTGATTGGGCAAGAAGCCAAATTAAAATTTTCATCCTTAACATTGTAGGAAAATACTAATTTAATGATAGTCCTTTTTAAGAAGGCAAAAATATACCTTACAGTGAATAGTCTTCAGACAAAATGTAGAAATGCAAATCCCATGTGCTAAATTATTGCATGATATGACATCTATTTTAACTCAAGGGTTTTGTTTGTTTTGTTGTTATCTAGAGGCTACATGGTAATGGGAGACTCTTTCAATACATCTTTATTCAAACAGACCTTTCAGAGAGTGTTCACAAAAGATATGCAAGGACAGTTTAAAATGGGATTTGGTGGCACATTAGAAATAAAGGTAAGAATACAAAAATGCAGCTTGTTAGTTAAACACTGGAATAGGATGGCTATGAACTGTGGAATTTAGGAATATGCTAAACAGATGTGTTGAGGTTGGCTTGGACATGGCTTGTACTGCCTGGCTGTCTTTTTGCCGATCCATGATTATGTAATGTAAGTTAGGTATAATGTTAATTCCTTCTTACCCTGCATTCAGTGACAGCTGAAAGGAAGGCTAAATGTCTTTCAATGCTGTGTGCATATATTTTGGTATGAGTAGTGAGAGTTTCTTGAGTTTTGGTCCAGGTTCTTTACGTAGTCCAGGATAGCTTTCCTTTTATTTGCCATCCTTACCAGAATCCGCTCTAGCACTTTACAGTGTTCATTTTCACCTCTACTGTTGTGGGAAGCTTAGAGCTGAATGTGCTGTAGGTTCACATACTGTCTTGTGTAATGTTTCTTGCAAAATACTGCAGTCCTGCCTTTTAAAAGAATATGGGGCTGTTTTCTTGAATCAGTAAAATTCTGTTTTAGTTTTTACTATTAGGAAAATAATTGAACTCTTTTTCGTGTATGTGTTCTTGTGAATTTTGTTGGAAGATTCTGGAAAATGAAAAAAGAGACCCCCACTTCTTAGAGAGATGTGCAAAGCAAGAAGGAAGATTACATTGGAAGAATGTAAAGAACTGGATTTTGCTTTTAGCTAAAAGTTTAGGAGATAGAATATAAATTCACTGTGGGGCATGTACAGTCATATTCTACAAGTCTTCAGTTCAAATCTAATTATGTGAATATTTTAATTACTTTGCTAAAAAATAGACTTTATCCATTATGCTTTCTAGGCTCTCAGGTTTGTAAATAGCAGCTTTTCACCATGACTTGTGTTCATGCTGTTATTTCAGGTGTACTAATTGGTAGAGCAAACATACATAATTACGAGTAGAAATTGAGCACATGAAAAGTTTCTCTAAATGTACCAAGCATTAGTACATGTACAATCTTTCTTAAAGATATCAAGAGTCTGACATGCATTGTGGTTTTCATTAACCAATGATAAGACTGAATTCTTCTTAATGTGATGTATTAATGTATGCTTTTCTTCTATATATAAAGACTTCAAGAGAAGTGAAGGTTTCTGGAGCAATTGGACCCTGTGTCTCTCTGAATTCTAAAGGACCTTGTGTCTCAGAAAATGTAAGTAAACTTTGCTGAAAATGGAGATTATTTTCTTCTATGGAAAAGTAGGATTTAGGATTTCTGTGTTTGAGGATTGGCTGAAATGTTTCCATAAAACAAATAATGTTCCCTTTTTGCCAGTTCTAAATTAAATACATGCAAGGGCTGTATTTTATTTATTTATTTATTTTTATTTGGATAAGATCATAGAATCATAGAATAGTTAGGGCTGGAAAGCACCTTAAGATCATCTAGTTCCAGCCCCCCTGCCATAGGTAGGGACACTTCCCACTAGACCATGCCACCCAAGGCTCTGTCCAGCCCAGCCTTGAATGCCACCAGCGATGGAGCATTCACAACTTCCCTGGGCAACCCATTCCAGTGCCTCACCAAGATTTTGGATTAGATCAGGTTCAGGTTGTATTACAACTTGCAGATCCCTTTTACTTGTTTAGGTTTGTCCACTGAGTGGTTGCTTCTTCTAGCCCTAGTGCATGTAACAGTGAATAGAAGCACAGTGACAGTATTGCCAGTATAATTTTCTTGGAATGTTTTGTTTGGTTTCACTGGGTCCCTAATGGATGGCTGATTATTTTAATTGTTTTCACTGGGTATTTATGTTGTTTGGGTGGCAAAAAGGAATTGTCACTTAAAATACATCACTGTCTGTATACAGTTACTTTGTTAAGTTTCTAGAGACTATGTAACTACACCCTATATATTATGTAAGCTATCTGCTTTGAAGTTTTATTGGTGTGCCTTGGAAGAGTCATTCCACTTGCATGTGCTTCTTACCTCTTCTCTTGGGGTTGTTTAAGCAAAGTCTAGTACTTTTTCCTGTTTCTGATTTACTTTTTCCATTTTTCTAATGCCATCTCCTTGCCTTTCGAGTGTTTTAATCTTTTGCAACCTCTCCTTTTTTCTTACTCCTGCATCCAACACTGCAGTTATTTTGTAAGAGTGCTTGAGAAGCTGATGGAGTTATCAGAGAGGAAACCTCTGAGAGAGTAGTTATAAAGAAATACTTGTAATGGTCAGGTGTTGTGCATCATAAACAAGGTAATGCTTCTGGTTTGTAAAAGTATTATAAAATCATTCTACAGGAGATTGGAACGGGAGGTACTTGTCAGTGGAAGATTTGTGGGCTTAATCCTACTACAACACTTGCACTGTACTTTGAGGTGGTCAACCAGGTAATAAATGTTTGTTTACTTGCCTACTAAACAAAGGAATTTTATTTTATGTGACTGCTACATTTTTGTGTAGTTCCCTCAAGCACAGTAGCAGGGATGCAAACAATGTAGCCATTTTGTGTTGTCAGAATTTAGAGATGGATACTAACAGCTTAATGATGAGCTGATTTTCTTGAATATAATAATGAGAACCGAAGAGCTCTTCAAAATGTGGATAAGAGTTCATAATGTAAATCTAGTTTTTCTTTTCAGAGTGTTAGTAAAATCTATTACAGTTGCAACATATGAAAGCACTGTAATCTGTATATTTAAAAGTGCTTTTCAGTATTTCTCTGGTGTTTTGATTACAAGTTAATTACTCCATAATGTTATATTCTAGTTTATGCTTTAATTGATGAGTATTTGCAAGTAAAGATTCACTGCGTTGAAATGCATCAGGGTTTTCTGTCTCCCTGAGGGCATATTAGGAAAGAGGATAAAAACATGACAAGCAAATGTGCTACTTCCTTCTATTTCTTCCCCTTCTCTCAGATATTTGAAGCTCAGGAGCTATGTGAGCCGACAGTAGTTTCTATATATTTAGTATGTTGTATTGCATACTTTATAACCTATGCAAAACTTTGAAAGCTTGAACTTAGCTTAGCTTACTTTTTACATACTAATTTTGGCCTAATTTTATTAGTAGCTCTAAAACTGGTCTGATCTGGTGTGTAATAGTTGATTTCAACTGTTCTCTTTTGGGATTACTTACCTTGTTAGCAGCCTGTGAACCTGTATTTCTACCAAGCAGAGTTTTGAAATTAAGTTTTGCATGTGGATTCCAGTCTCTATGTTTTGATGGCACTTTTGATGGGATTTATTAATCAAAATTTTAGAGTAGTATCAGTTTTGTTGCCCTGTAATTCTGGTGAATCACATGATTTTCAAGTAGAGTAATGAAATCAACAGTTTTAACACAGCCTTTTGAATGTGTTGTCTCTGTAAGGGTGTGTGGAAGGACAAAGCGCTGGTTGCTTTAGGGTATCTGGTGGAGGCAGCAACTGCTCCTAACATCCCTTCACTCTCTCCAGGTTTATGAGCCATATTTGGTAAAGGTACTCAACATAATAAAAGCACCAAACAATACATTTATATAACTTAAACTGCTCATTGAAAATAATTTTATCATTTTCTAGTAATCTGTTTATGCATTTTTTGAATTCACAGAGTCATAGAATAGTTAGGGCTGGAAAGGAGCTTAAGATCATCTAATTCCAACCCTCCTGCTATGGGCAGGGATATCTCTCACTAAACCATGTCACCCAAGGCTCTGTCCAGCCTGGCCTTGAACACCGCCAGGGATGGAGCATTTACAGCATCTCTGGGCAACCCATTCCAGTGCCTGACCACCCTTAAAGAGTTTCTTCCTCATATCCACTCTAAACTTCCCCTATTTAGGTTTGAACCTGTTACCCCTTGTCCTCTCACTACAGTCCCTCATGAGGAGTCCCTCCCCAGCATCCTTATAGACCCCCTTCAGATACTGGAAAGCTGGTGTGAGGTCTCCACGCAGCCTTCTCTTCTCCAGGCTGAACAGCCCCAGCTTTCTCAGCCTGTCTTCATATGGCAGGTGCTTCAGTCCCCTGATCATCCTCGTGGCCCTCCTCTGCACTTCTTCCAACAGTTTTATGCCCCTTTTATGTTGAGGACACCAGAACTGCACACAATACTCCAAGTGAGGTCTCATGAGATCAGAGTAGAGGGGCAGGATCACCTCCCTTGACCTTTTGATGCAGCCCAGGATACGGTTACCTGTTCATTTTCTCATCGACCAACACCCCCAAGTCCTTCTCTGCAGGGCTGCTCTGAATCTCTTCTGTGCCCAACTTCTAGCTGTGCCTAGGATTGCTCTGACCCAGGTGTAGGACCTTGCACTTGTCATGGTTAAACTTCATGAGGTTGGCATCAGCCCACCTCACAATTGTGTCAGGGTCCATCTGGATGGAATTATACTGTAAAATCTCGACTTTCCCCTCCATTTAATTTTTTCTCTCCTGTAATTAGCACAATGCCCCTATTCCTCAAGGAGGACGTGGTGCAATTCAGTTTGTGACTCAGTACCAGCATTCCAGTGGACAGAGACGTATCAGAGTGACCACAGTTGCCAGAAAGTAAGTTTTAATTGTGATGAATCATTTTTAAAAAAGTAGGATATATATATTTATCTTTTCATCTGTAGGTTTTGTAATCAGTCTATTATTCTGGGATGTGCAGTGCCACAGGTGGTGAAAGCATGATTATACCTTTGAGCCAGTTGCTTCTCTTGTTCTGTGGGCTGTTGCTTCTCCAAAAGGTTGCAGTGGTTTTATAATGATGTTGTGAGAGTGTTCACAACATCCCAAATAACCCAAGTGATTTTACATGAAGAGGAAGCTTTGAGTGAAATTTTATGGCCTAAATTGAGGAGGTGGTCAGACTTAGGGAATGGCAAAAATCACTTTGTAGCTCAACTTGGGAGTGCTAACTGCATTTCGGGGTGCAGGTGTGTTAACAGTTGTGGAGAGATTGATTAAGCAATGGAAGGATTTGCTTTTTCCACTTATTTTACTAATGACGTTCAACTTAGCTGTGGTTAATGTTTTTGTCTGTGGAATTCAGTTTTGTTTGTAGTGTGTGAAAATACCTGTTCTTCAATATATAACTTTTTACCTGCAGCTTCCTTGATTTAATTTATTACATGATTTTAGAAAGCGATGTTTAATATTGTGCAAACATTTTTTAATGTCCTGTGACATTTAATTTAAGATGAAGGAAATCATTAGTTGGATAATGCAATGGAAAATTCAGTTTACCAAAAAAAGCATTGTCCTTACTGTTGATATGAATATCTCGTTAACTCACATTAGTTAAATTAGTAAAATCTTTTTGGCAACTGATAAAGGGGTAGATTAATAGTTCATCTTGTAAATTGAAAAGAACAAGCAAAGGTGCACAAGGCAATTGCTGGTGTGGGAGCCTGTGGTTAGCTTCATGGACTGTGCTTTCTGTAGCCTTTCATAATAAATATTTTTAAAAACAACTGTTTTGTAAGTGGCATTATATTTTATTTTACTGATTGCATGACATCTCTATGAATAAAGGATATTGCTAATTAAAGAATGGTTAATTGAGAGGCTGCTCATTTACACTATGTAGATTTTTGAAGTCCTAGCATGAGTTTGTTAAACTGGTAATGCTGCTTTCTTTGCCTTTATTTTGAGGTTCTTCTTTCCTTTCACTGTGATGCAAGTATCTGTATTTTTCTTTTGCAGCTGGGCTGATGCACAGACACAAATCCAGAACATTGCTGCATCTTTTGACCAGGAAGCTGCCGCAATTCTCATGGCTAGATTGGCAGTGTATAGAGCAGAGACAGAAGAGGGGCCTGATGTGCTTAGGTGGCTGGACAGGCAGCTGATACGACTGGTAAGAAGGACTATACTACAAGAGTCAGACTGGTTCCTTGTCTCTAGACATGTCATACTTAAATGACTGGTATTCAGTGACTTTTTCTTTAAAAATAAAACATAAACCGAACTGAATGTTTTAGTTCCTCAAGTGGGTATGCAGAGTTAAGTAAGATTTTCTTTTTAAATTGGAAAAAGAACAGATTTGATTTTGATTTATTAATGTTTTCTTAATCATCAGCAGTTGGTAATTGCCAACAACTGAAATTCTAGTTTTAGAGTAGCAGAAATTAAAGCTTTCTCTACTTTTTGCTGTCTATAGTAATAGTGTAGGTGAAATATTTTTATGAAAAAAAACCAAACTTAAAATATCTAGAAAGTCATGTGGAATTTCTTTATTTTCAAAAAAAAAATTATTTTTTGCTTACTTGTAAGTAATTATTAATAACTTAGTTGTAAATGCACTTTCCTGTTAATCATCTAACTGCTTAGCAATTTTAGAGAGGGCAGAAAAAACAGTAAGCCATTAAAGCCTCATATATAAGGAAAGAAAAGGACATAGCAAAACCGGTGTTTTGGTAGGTTTCTATTTGCTTACGAAGCTGTAAGCACCTCAAATCATGTGTCTTAAAACCAAGCAAACTTACCGTAATGGTGCAACCAAGCAAGTTGTTTCTTATTGAGATAAATTTTTCTTTTACTCCAGTGTCAGAAATTTGGAGAGTATCACAAGGATGATCCAAGCTCTTTCAGATTTTCAGAAACCTTTTCGCTTTACCCACAGGTGAGTAAGAGGAAGATGTGCCTATAGGGATTAATAGTTTCTTTGAATAGTTTAAAATGATTAAATTTTGAATAGTTTCTTTGCTAATAATCCATTTTCATAAATCCCTTCATTCTCAGAGCTCCAAGTGCGTTGCTTTTGGAGTCTTCATAGCCTTCCATGATATTTCTGTTTTAGTTACCTTCCAGTGTGTCTCAAGGTGTTATGAATTGTGGAGAGATTGATTCAACAATGGAGGGCTTTGCTTTTTCAACTCTACTAATGAAGTTCAGCTTTGCTGTGGTTAATGTTTTTTTTTCTGTTCACCTACTATAACTTCTGAGTTCAAGCATAGCAGCCTCCCTGACAGGAGCAGTAGAACTTTCAGTAAAGGAAGGGTTTGACAATAATCTGTCATACTTTTTTATGAATTAATAGTGGAGAAGAAGAAACGGCAAAGAGTCTTAATTCAAAGCTGTTTTGTAGGTTTATCCATTCTGGTCTCTCATGAGAGTATAGAAAAACTGGCAGAAGTGCATATATGCAAGTTAGAAATGTTGATGGACTTAGAATTTACTTTTGCTGTGTCATTGGTCTTTGTGTAGTTTGTGAAAAATATTTCTCTCTTTGTACAGCTCTCCTTTTTATCTGTGAAAGGTCAAACAAATGTGTGTTTTTTTTTTTGTTTTGCAGTTCATGTTTCACTTGAGAAGATCTCCTTTCTTACAAGTTTTTAATAACAGCCCAGATGAGAGCTCATACTATCGTCATCATTTCATGCGTCAAGATTTAACCCAATCACTTATCATGGTTCAGCCAATTCTCTATGCCTACTCATTTAATGGACCTCCAGAGGTATCATTAAATATGACATAATAACAGGTTATAAGTTTTTGGGGGTTTTATTTTTTTTTTTTTAGATGTACAAAATTCTCTCTATCATAACGCCCTCATCCAAAGCTTGCGATTTCGCTGTGGTTACTGTCATGTGTATATATAAGTATAAATACAGATATATTTGGTGGAGAACCTTCCAGCTGACCTTATCAGAACAAGTTCTGTATAAACCTAAAATAGAAAGATGATCTTCCAAGAAGCTTGTGAAAAAAATGTAGAGACTTTTGTTGTCTGATATGTAAGAGAGAAGTGAGGAAATGTTAAGGCAGTGAAAATAAACACAGAAGGCAAGGGTTCTGGCAGGTTGGAATTCAAACTGTTAGTATTTTTTGTTTGTTTGTTTTTAAGATTATCTCATGGAATAAAAAAGATGTTTGAAAGTGGTGATAAAACAACGAGGTGCTTTGTGAAGAGCTGCTTACAGGTGTAAGATTATTCTCCCATGTATGAATAACAACAGTCAGGTGACGGAAAGGAGATGATTTATCAAGAGCTTCACATCTCAATGTAGAATGAATAATCATATTTTATTTTTTTTTTTGATTCTTGGAGTAGTTAATATTTTTGGTATCCCTAATAAGATCGATCCAAATAAATCATATGGCATTGATGCAGTTAAATAATAAAGTGTCAGTATAGTGTTACTGCCCTTAAAAATTAATTCACTTAAAAAAGGTGAATTAAAACCTTAAGTGTTATGTTTGAGTTTGTAAATCATGAATCATCCACCAGTGTTAGTGCATATGTGTGCACAGTAATAATAGCTGCAAGGACAAGACTAAAAAAACCCAAGTAACCGTAACCACCAAATCTTATACTTGGATAATTGCTGACTCTTTACACACTGAAATATCATTTGAATTAGTGACATTGTAGAGGTGAATATGAAGGTACCTGAAGGACTGGGAAAGTGCATAATAAAGATATTGCAGCTCTTAAATAGATTTTTTTTTTTTATTACTTTCATGAAGTTATATACTCGGAATCAAGCTGGATAACTTTAGAATGAGATTGTGTGGGTTACAGATGTATAATGTGGCAACAACCAAATATGGAGCTTTAGTCAGTGATTGAAGAAGTTCCTAAGATTCAGTGTCTTACTCAAAAGCTTGTAATGCCATCTGATCACTTAGTTCTGCATCAGTTGGTAATTTCTTATTTATTTTTAAATCTTAGCCTGTTCTTCTGGACAGCAGCAGCATTTTACCAGATCGCATCCTCCTCATGGACACCTTTTTCCAGATCCTTATTTATCATGGAGAGGTAAAATTTTGTGATTCTTACATAAATACTCTTTCTATAGGAGTGCTGCATTACGATAGTAAAGCTGCAGTTCTAACATGCTCCAGTGCTTGACCTCTCATCTGCGTAGCTGATACCAGACTCCTTAGTTCATGTTTGTAGTTTGTGTAATCTAACATGCCTATGCACGGATGCCTGACAGTACTTGATATTTTGCTCTTGTTTGTTATATGGGTTTAAGATGAATTAGCTTCAATATGCAGACTGTTTGATTTAGATCAATGTTTTTCCAGCTTTTGAGTGTTATTCCCTGCACCATATGTTTCACCTTCTCTTTTCAGTCATTTACTGTAGATTTCTAAATTAATTCTTCAGGAATAGGGAGTCAGGACACCAAATTTTACAGTCATTCTTCATCTGCACTGTCCTGGAGGAATGAAACTACTCCTGGCAATTAGGAAGATAGATATTCCCCAGTATTGGAAATATAAATGCTTGTGACTTGCTAGTGCTCTGCTTCCCTGGAGGAATTGAGTTGCTGCTTTTTACTGCTTTGCAACTGTAGATAGTTCACAGCTGAGAGTTTGAGAAATGCTGTTCTGGATCATGTCCTCATAGCTGCACTTTTTAAAATAGTTAGTGAAGTTTAACTGCTTAAGTAGAAAAATGTTCTGTATATTTTTGTAAGATGCTGTCAGGAAGAAGCAGGGGAGAGCTGCTCCCTGAGGGAAGTGGACCAGTGAAACAGGGGCTTACAAAATCACAAAATGAAAATATAAACCTTTAGAATCAATTTTAAGTAATGTTAAGTGTGATGGCTTTGTAACAGTAGTAATGGAAAATTACTGAGATGCAACTGAGAATCCTTGTACAAGATAAACTGCTGTAGTTGACATAGTTTAGGCCTTTATGACCTTAGTACAAAATGAATGTAAGAAAAATAGGCTACAAGAACAGGACATAAAGGTAGGGAGTATCTGGAAAGGCAGGGGCCCAGGATGGGCTGCAGTTAAACTAACTGATAAGTAGGAGGACAGGATGACTGCTATGTCTGTGGTGCTAGCAAACCGATTAAGCTGGTATAAGCATCTACTGCGCATACTTCATAGGCAGTGATGAAGACTGTTGGAAGAAGTAAATGACCCCAGAGACCCCTACCACATTTTTTGTATGCATGTGATGAACTTTTGGGAAAATGATGTAATCCATATGTAGCCTCATGAATATATAAGTGTGCTTGGTAGCTATATAAGGACTGCCTGTGTAGCAATACGGGGACACAGGTTAGGAGGAGTTATTCCCCGTGTCTCCCGGTGCTGTAATAAGGAATACCTGCTTGTCAACTAGAAAACTTTGTTGGCAAGTTTGTTCCTGGAGTTTTCTCTGAATGACAGGCTAACACACAGCTATCAACTTCCAGTTAGTCTTCAAGACTATTAGCTCACTTAAGACATGGGAATCTGGTGAGAAGGCTCCCATACAGGGCAACGTACATTTTGTCAACTCTTCCACAAGCTGATTCTTTTATATGCTTTAACACCCTCTCACCAAGGCAAGTAATTTTAAAAGCAAGGAACTTTTAAAGGGAGTGCCAAATAGCAATCAGAAACCTAACTTCAAGTGAAAAAACTCAAAGGGAGTTGCTCTGAGAAAGTGTACCCAGACCTGAAGACAGGCTTTGAGTATGGCATGTGGTAGGCTCAGTAACTACAGAATGTACTTGCCTATCTTCCAATGCCACATTCTCAGATATCTCAACATTCAAATGTATGTATGACAAATTAACAGGCTTTTTTTTCTGAACAGGGTTTTTTTCTGATGTAGGAGGCATTTCAAGACTGTACAGCAGTGTAACTAACCAGGGGACAAAACTGGGTACTGAATATCTGGGTTCGCACACGGTTTACCACTATTTTTTAACTCTCCCTTTTTTTTTGGTAGCAGATAGATAAAAAACAGCCCACAATGAAGACTAAACCAGGCATACATTCCTAGAGTTTGAGATGGTGACCAGTTACGCCATTAGTGCTTTGTAGCAAACCAGTAATACGATGTCCTGCCATCTAGAAATTGAAGGTTAACTTCTTTATTGTATCAAAGGACACACTGAATCAAGATGCAAACATCACAGTAGTTTCAGATAGTACAAAACCACAGTTTTCACAAAAAGCCCACCAAAATCCTGCATGTGAGGCAAATTATATCAAGAAGTGGGTGTGATTTGGTAACTACGTCTTGAAAAAAATGTTCGTATTTTCAAGTTTTATGTAAAAATATATTCAGGTGTCCAACCTAATCGGTGCCATTCCTAGAAGAGAATTAGAGTGAAACTGTAAGAGAACTTTGAAACACGAGTAAGGAGGAGAGTGGGCAAACAGACAGCACTAGAGGAGCAAAACTGCCAGCTTAAAGGAAGCTCTAGCTTGCTGGAATAACAGGGTTTTTTTAAGCCATTTTTACAAAGCAGTTAAAGTCTTTTTTATTTTCCTGGGCACAGGTAGCCAAAAGCCTCTTCTCTTCTTGAGGGATAGGGATGACTGTCCCCCACACTGACACACCGGGGCTGCGCTAGAAATGACAATATGGAAGAGGTACTGCTGCCCTTTCAAATCACTGCAGCTCCATCAAGAGGGGACTTCTCACAGACGCTCTGTGACCAAGTCACAAGCTTGGTCAGCCTGTGGCGCCCACATGCACCCCAACTTTATTATAAAAGCACTCAGTAATAGAAGGAACACTTACTGCCTTTTAAAGCCTCTCTGATACATGATGCTACAACTGCAGTGCTCAAGAGTGATAAAGTGGCACCAAAAACAAACAGTCTCAGAACATGCAGGGTCCTGGTGGCTAAAAAAAACATCTCTCTGGACATAAGCCAGGACAAGAGAAAGTACAGCCTAATTAAGGAGGGGGCTCCTAAATCCACAGATTTAGGAGATGTCAAACTTCAGGTGGTGAAGTGGAACTACCCTCCCAGATATATTTAATATTTACCGTGATCTTAATCTTTTAGTCTTCACAATGCCTGCTTCCATTCATGACTGAAACCCGAGCTAATCAAAGCAACTGCTTCATGAAAGAAATTCAAGCATTTTAAAAGCTCAAAGAGAATAACATA
The DNA here is from genome assembly GCA_032466535.1 of Forpus xanthops. NCBI lineage: Eukaryota > Metazoa > Chordata > Aves > Psittaciformes > Psittacidae > Forpus > Forpus xanthops. The sequence goes on along the minus strand of JASSUY010047173.1, from coordinate 35,324 downwards.
TGAAAAAAGACTGTAAGTAGGTCACATTCTTGCATAAAAGGGAATACAAGTAGCTATAAAAAGA